>JALMLS010000461.1:0-306768 GCA_038496445.1 Trichosphaerium sp. ATCC 40318
ACGGGATTAGTAAAAACCAGAAGCCTAAAATTCCCGTTTATCACAGTTGCATAAGCTTCTTTGTTAGGTGTCATCAAGTTGTAAGCTAGTACATGTTTGTCTAAGGCTTTGTTGTGTATCATTCTAAACGACCTTGTATTGTTTATACTAAGCAATGGACCATAGAAGATAAGTCCACTTGGAACCTGCGGTTATAATTAGAGTCTATACATATGCATAGGCTTACTCTGAACTTAAACGTGCTAAACGATAAGATGGTATCCTTAATAAAAGCTAAAATTAGGTGCCCTTGTTTGTGATAAACCAGTTTAGCTTGAGTCACATTAGTGTACTGGTCTAACGAAGCCACTCAGACAATGTAAGGTTCAAAGGTACAAAGTATTACCTCCCCTCAATAGTTGCTCTCTAATAACGCTTCCATTACTCGAAATTGAATACAATACAAATCCTCGAGAAGGTTGGGTGTATCCACAGTAATAACGACCAGAAACTAAGCAAAAAATAAGAGTTGTTTAGTAGTTGGATTTATATTACTTGGTTCGAAGGAAGCGACACTCTGAAGTGATGATGCGAATGCTGGTTGAAGCAACTCAATGAGTTCTGTGATGTAATACTACAGTGTAATGACGTTAGATCAAAATGGAAGAAAATCTAAACGCACGTGTGTATCATCGCGTCGTACGTATCGAACTCCGAATCTATTACTATAAAAAGCAAATATAGCTATCTCGTCAGGACCTTCAACTACTTCGACAAGCCTTCCATCTAAAGTATCAAGCAAGTTCAATCTTCCTTCGTTTACCTCTGTGTAATTAAGGTCGTTGTTTGAGAAGAGTTCGCGAAGCGTACCTTGAGCTATGTTTACGTAAACATACATTTTGTTTTCAATTGAACCTTGTGTATTTGCGCTAGTTGTATATTCATCATCACTTACAATTATAGCAACAGTCTTTTCTCCACCAACAATTGTAGTTAATATTGGCGCACGTGTTCCGTTCTCATTACTGTAGAGGATATAATCGCTACTAGAAAGACGGCCTATTGTTATAGTAAGAAGGTTTTGTTAGGCTAAGAAAACATACAATGAACTTGGAGAGTGATGAACAAAACAACTACAACAAAGGCGTTTGACATATTGTAGACAATTATTTATAATAGTAAGTTTTTGCATGATTAGTTCACTGTGGCTAACTGTGGCTTTAGAGCTTTGTACCAAGCGAGCTTATTCAATAGCAGAATTGCCTAAAGTTCAGCTTGTTGCTACGTAAATTGGTTACTGGTCGAAACTATTTCACCGTGGGCAATAGTGTAGTTTACAAGATTGTGACACTATGGCTAACTATGGACCCTTCACAAGACCAGTTGGAAGTAATATCACGTGTTCCCATTGCATCAATTCAGTAAACGTTTATGACATTCTGTTGGTTCAATAATATTATTAGGAGTCTTGTGAATCTCTACCTTGAAGAGGCAGAAAGGTTTATACAATTGACCTTGAATTAAATCAACAATTCATTGAAATATCAAAAATCTGGAGCAGAAATATCGATTGTTTGCTTTCAGCATTGACAGTATTTTAACAAACATTTCAACAAATAGCGTGTCTACAAAAGAACCTGAAAAGTAAAGGCACCAAGTAGTCAACACGATAGCTATCTAAAAACAAATTTTATTAATCAGCTTTTGTTCTATCCCCTTAAGTCGGTTTAGTTGTTGCAATAGCAACTCTAGGAGTGATTCGTATCTCAGATTTTTTGGCATCCATTCTTTGTTTTCTTTTGATTGCCAAACACCTTCCGTACAGGAGTGCAACAACTGTAAATACCAAAGGTATTGCTAAAAGCACAAATGTGATGATCATGAAAACCTTTGATTTTCTGATATACGCTATAGGTGCTGCAACACTGATGGGTAAGAAGAATTGAACGATTGAAAACCCAACAACAATACAAACCACATCAAGTTTTGAACAGTTGTACTGCTTTCTTCGTTGCCATTTATCAATTTCGTCAAACGTGATTATTGGTACCAAGGCAGCACCTAGACCACCAAAGAAGAATGCAGCGATTGTCAAACCATCTTTGGTTGATGGAAGGATGAGAAGTTTACTTCCATGACGGATTATTGGAACAAAGATGACAAGTGGAACAATGATGCTCAACCACACAAATAAACAAACAGCGATAGTGATGGGAATCTACATAGAACAATATATAAGCAAACTAGGATAGGATATACAACACGTGCCTTCACTTGCTTTTGTAACACAAGAGCAAACACATTCGAACAACACCCCATAAATGTCGCAATAATTATTACAGAAAATATTACTAATGCTACCCAAAAAATAGTAGTTACGCCTAATATAGACAAAGATTAACTTGTTGTGTGGAGAGAGTAAGTACTCGTGTACCTCCATAAAAAAGTATTTCTGAACAATCGTTCGGATTATAGAAACAACTGCGATTGCTGAAAACCTATTGACTTGATATTAGTACGAAGAGCAATAATAAAGAGATACGCCTTACTTGGTACTCAGTCTGATGAATCAGGGCATCTGAACGTTGTTCAAAAGCTGTAGTTGCCACATGACGATTGTTGTTACCAAAGCAACATTTGTCTTTGTTGCCGGCATGGCATGTATAGTCCCACTATACACAAGCTTAGTATTGAACACTACAATACAGAATCAACAAACCTCGGCCTCAACCACCCAACAAGGATTACATTCGACACTGCACTGTTGATTTTCCACGCTTTGTTGACATTTATCGTAGCATCCGTCATCATCACATATACGTCTGGACTTACAACATCCATATCCATTACCGCACGTGCCATTATTCTTATCCTAGCAATAGTTTTGTTAAAAACCAATATTTTAAACCTATCTTACTGTAATGAGACGCTCGCAACTTTGTGCATGGTGTCTATGGTGATATGAGGTACAGTGAGCGGATTTCAGAGTTTGATATTTCGTACATATCACTGCATACACAATTTACAATATGACAACACGTCGATACACTTACATTTGCGCTTGATAGTTGACATGTTGCATCCTGATATCTGAGATCGTGTTTTCTAAAACAAGTTCAATTAATTAATAACGTGTATGTGGCTATGCCAATCATGGTATCATAAGAGAAATATTCGGTTTTTTGTTTCCGCAAAGCACGTGTGAAAGACATATTTAAATTCAACATACGCTATGTGGTGTAGAATTAAACCAAACCATACTATCACTGGTAAAATAGCCAAGACAAACTGTCCATCCAGCTATTATTAGTGTGCCATGCTTCGACATGCTTTGGAGTTCGTTTAGTAATGTTATACTACATTTATTTAAACTTGTATTTTCGTCAAACAAGACTTTAGAAGAAAAAATAACTTCTTCATTTTTTTAACCGTTCAGAAAATAATTTACCCAACTACCCGAATGCAGTCTGTTAATAGTTAACTTTGTACGGGTATCCGGCTATTGAATATTAGTCATTCCGCGCTCAAACTACAATTTCAGCAAGAATTTTCTTTGTGGAAACCTCTGTGAAGAGACTAGTTTTGTGGCGTTCTCAAAAGACTTAAACCAAAAAAAAAAAGAGATACCTTGCACAAACAAACGTTAAAGAAAACTGACTAAAGTATTATGAAGGGTCTTGAGACTTTATTGATTGTTGCTAATCTTTACTGTAAGTATCACCTGAAGCACCACCGGAGATTAAGTTACAAGTATTCATGTAGAACAAGTTACATACAGAGTTGTAGTAGCTTGTGTAATAGTTACATCTTGAATCAGCCGTACAAAGTTGTTCACATTCGGCTTTAGTCACAGATGTGTCTCTTGGGAACGAACACTCTCCAGCACCGCCTACCCAGTCACAGTGGGTTACAGTCGATCCAGCATAGTACCCAGTACAGTAAACAAATCTTCCCGCATGCATATCACGGCGACATCCTTGGCAAGTAGAAGTTGAGCCTGAAGCCAGAGAAGTGTAGGTTTGAGGAGGTTCTGTTGGTGCTAATGTCGGCGGCTCGGTTACAGGGTCTTTAGAGTATGTATTACCTGAAGCTCCACCGCTGATGAGTGTACAAGTATTCATGTAGAACAAATTACAAATAGAGTCGTAGTACGTTGTAAAAAAGTTACATCTTGGATCGTCAGTGCACATTTGCTCGCATTCAGCGTGTGTAACGGAAGTATCGCGGGGGAAGGTGCACTCTCCGGGACCGCCTACCCAATTGCATGTGGTAATTGTAGAGCCAGCGTAGTATCCATCGCAGTACACAAATTGACCAGCAAACAGATCTTTACGGCATCCTTGACATGTGAGTGTTGATCCTGTCGCTAGAGAGCTGTAGGTTCTTGGTGGATCTGTTGGTGCTTCAGTCGTAGGTGGGTCCGTTGGAGGTGGGGGTGTTGGCGCATCTGTTGGGGGTGCCGTTGTTGCTGCTACAACTTTTTCTAAGGTATCTCCCGAGGCACCGCCAGAAATGAGATTACAGGAGGTCATGAAGAATAAGTTACAGATGGAGTTGTAGTAGCTCGTATAGAATCCGCATCGAGAGTCGTTGTCGCACATTTGTTGGCACTCTGCTTTTGTAACAGAGGTATCCCGCGGAAAAGTACATTCTCCAGCACCGCCCACCCAGTCACAGTGGGTTACAGTCGATCCAGCGTAATATCCATCGCAGTAGACAAAGCGTCCAGAATGCATGTCTTTTCTACATCCTTGACAAGTGAGTGTTGATCCAGAGGCAAGAGTATTGTAGGTGTTGGCATAGACGATCGATAGGGAAGATAAAATACAGACGATAAGGGGTACAGAAGTACGTGTCATCTTGTAGAGTTATGGTAAATTGTGCTATTTTTACCTAACACGTTTGTGTATGTGCACTACATGGTGAGATATCTAGAGGTAACAATTAAGTAACGTTGAATACGCCAAAGGGACAGAACTAAAAATCCATTGGTGAGAATAAGAGATAAAACTAGAGGTAACAAGTAATGTGGAACGCAAAAATTATCAGAACATGAAAAATGTTAACAGAAAACCAACACAAAAAAAGTGTCTATTTATATGAATCTACTCTCCTTTTTTGACATGTTGATTTACGCCAACAACAACCCAAAATCGTTCGCACAACAAAATCGAAACTTTTTATCCTTGCGTAGCAGATTAATCACGTGCTAGGTGTTTCAAAATCATATTTTTACAACTCCTAAACACAACTTGTTATGCGTTTTTTGAATTCAGCTGATTCACTGCAACTTTGACTCTAATTCACGAACATGACGATATTCAACTAACCAGACTTGCGGGCCGTTTTTAGGGCTTTGAGTATTTTCTAGTGACCTAAAACATACATAGAGTAGGTTAGATCTAATACCCTACCCTGGATATATGTGCGTTATCCTTAAACAGTGTTTAGACTTGGATTATTGTGTAAATTGTGATATGTTTATAGTGGCCTACAATAGCACTACATACTGCTAGAGCCTAACGCTGTGTACTGTGCTCTTGAAGTTATGAAGTAGTCCTGCCCGCTAGTTAGCATCACTTCACTTCGCGAATTATAAATAGCCGTTCACGAAAAAGTGTAAATGATCTTTGTAAATGTCGGTTTACGTGTAATAAAGCCTGTTTAAAAACTTCACTAGCTAGTGCCTTTGGTTTCTAATTCATTTGTAATTACACTATACTACTGCTTATACATATCACTCCTTTATTCTCCAGAACGTGTAATTTCAATAGAGTGTACCGCTACCCCAAATAAATAGAAAGGTTACCTACCACTCCTCTTATCAAACAAAAAGAGTTTACAGCCTCATTGCGTTACATTCTTCTGCAAGAGATATCCAGGAAAGATCATTTGTACTATATTTCCAACTTACAAATTACGACCTCACAGCCTGAAAAACTGATCATTTTTGGAGCACCACGTCACCAAGAATCCTTTGATCTGTAATCAATCCACCCAAACCTTCCTTCCAACGCAAAATCAAAGTTACAGAGCTGTTAGATAGCGTAGTGTAGCCGCTAATCCAAAGTAAAATACTTAGGGTTTTACTCGCTCGTTTTAATGCAAAGTTAATTCTAATGTTACACTGCAAGCGGTTTGCTTTTGCATCCATTTGAGGTTTGCAGTTAATTTTAAATTACTCGTTGTATAATAACAACCACAGGTAAAATAGCAAGCTACCTTCCGATCGAGATTACAAGATGAATAAAACAAGACAATGGCCATCTTGCTATCATGTACTTTCCTGAAAGCATGTACCAGGAGTGATGGATTTTTCCTGAAATAACGTTATTTTATTAAACGCTAAGCCTTCTTAGAAAAGGCCACTCCTATTGGTAGCGTTTGACACGGATTATCGGCAAAAGAGAAACTAAATCTCATGTTTTATTTTATCATTGTTCACTGTGAGCGTGTACTTCATTTTAAGAATCCACATGTTTTAAGTACCTACAAGTAACGCCTTACAAATATAAGGCATGGAGATGGTTTGGGTAATGACCAACTAAAGAATGTATATGTATAGATAATCTTTTTTACCCGTAATCCAGGTCAACTCCCTTTGCTCCATTTCGATCTTGTTAAAAGATAAACTTGAATTTCGACCAGATTTTTCTTTGTGGAACCTCTGTGAAGGTACTAGTTTGTGGGGTTCTCAAAGCCTAAAAACCAAAAAAAAAGAAATCACGTGACAAGACAAAAAACTGTAAAAATTAACTGCCTACAGTATTATCTAGCTTCAATGCTATTGTATCACATAAGATCTGTTAAAACTACAAAATCTGGTCAGTTCTGGAAAAAAACTAGTAAATAATCTTTATTGTGTTAGTGCGTATCTTTCACAAAGTCTAGTACAAGATGATTTATAAATAAAGACAACACAACAATGCCAAAACGTTGAACACCATAAAATACATAGAAATTAGCTTATTGGATGAAGAGGCTACAGGTGATGCTTGTATTATTGGTGCTTGTGTCATAACACCTTGATTGGTTGGAGTAGCTGTTGGTGTTGCTGTTGGCGTTGTTGTTGTTGGTTGTACTGTTATTATTGATATTGGAAACGTTGGAGAAGAAGCTGGTGCCAGTGTTGTAGGAGGTTGCGTTGTTGGCAAAGATGGTTTAGGAGGAAACGTTGTTGGTGATAATGTTGTAGGCGGTAGTGTTGGAAGAAGTGTTGTTGGAGGTAGCGTTGTTGGAGGTGGAGGCAAAGTTGTGGGTGGTAATGTCGTTGGAACCAAAGTAGCTATCTGAAAACTTACAGTAGACAGGCGGGGAGTTAATTACGGCTGCAGCGCAATTGCGAAACTACAACGCAAAAAGTTAATATAAATTAAAGGATGTTACTACTCGAACATACGTGAATGACGTTGCATTGAAATTGAAAGAATTTGGAGCGTTTGTAAAATTATGTGAAACTAAAGTAATTCCTAAAGAAATGTTAGAATACTTTGGCTAATCAAGTGCTAAAGTATAAGGAAGTCTAGCTTACAGCTATGCCAAAAGGCGGGCAAGACCACTTCCTTACAAAAGATAAGATGTTTGTAGTTTGATACCTCCTATAACTGGTTGATCCATTACACACTCTATTACAAGAGCTACTGTTTGGCCACTTCCGATAAGGTCGTATCGAGCCGAATTTGCGTTAATATCAAGTCTGTGCTCATTTTGCGGATAAGTTACTATATACTCTGTAGCTGCATCAGAAACAATGAAGTTGGGGTTGTTTGGTTCACTAGAATCAGCTGCAATATCAAAGTTACCACAGATGGAACTTTTATTGTACATATTCCTGAATCGCCTTCACCTACATGGAGAAGTTAATGAAAAGTTACCAAAACACAGTGTTGCTACTCTTCTTTTTTTCAGGCGTGCTAAAATACACCTTCTCTATCTATGGCAAGTACGTACTTAAAGAAAGCGCCAAGGTGAATAGAGTACATAAACATAGAAGTGCTTTAATCATTGTGAGAAAATGATAATAATAGATAGTTACAATTGACAAAAATAGCAACGGCTTTAAATTAATTTGTTTGTAAAACACTTAAAAGTTATAAATACACTAACTATTGTTGCAATAATTCCATCCTGTAAGTCCATTCACCAACTATACACAAACTTGCACTTTTGAACTTTCTTGGTTTTTCGGGTAGCACCAAACTTTGGATTTGTCTATTTTTGGCAATTGATTTTGGCAAAGTTTAATATCACACATAGCTCGTGACATCTAGTGTCAAATATTAGTGCTTCTCTTAATAACAGTCTATTATAGAAGTCAAAATGTGCCTAACTTAGCACAGTACTCTAATACGGCTACTCTGGTTAGGACATGTAATGGCATTGAGGGACCACTTCAATAAAGCATAAGTATATTCTGAAATTTCATGATTTTTGGTGTTTTTTGTGATCAAATCATTTCATCTTGTATGTCTTGTGAAAAGTCGCACGATTATTTGGAGACAAATTAAATTTAATGGGAATACAGTTTTACCGAAACAATACCAAAAAGACACTTAAAACAACCGCCTCTACCACCGCCAATGTAGATGTCGTTCTATTCTATGTACTACTATAGAGAACGGCGACAGTACTATTTATTTCAAAAACACTAAAAAAAATGTTTTAGTATGAGACAATGAATGGCTCTAATCACTTTTGGCTAGGCCCTTTGCTATGATCCGGACAAACCCGACCTTCACTATGTCGGGTGAGTGCAAAATACGAAAGTTCCAGCAATTTCAATAGTTCTTAAAGCTTGAGAATTTTTCAATACACAGTTGAATATGCTTAATAGCATAAGAACTATGTGCATTGCGTCGTTTGGGAGCTTAATATTTAGTAGTGCATCGAACTGAGTGTACTAAAATGATAGTTGGAATGGATAAATTGTTTTTCACGTGTTGTTTTTCAGGCTCTTTTGCCAGCTATTATTCTCAAGACCGGCCATCCATCGCACCAATTCCGGTGTATGGTGAATACAATATCAAGTTAGGCTGTTTGAGATGTTGCATAAGTTGCAAACAAATTGTTTTCTAAACAGTATTGTTTACAACCTCAACTCAGGGATGAGCGAGTCACTCTTTAAGCGGATTTTGCGCATTCACTAGAGAGAAAAAGGTACACGTGGATATCATACTTGTGATTATAATATGATTATAATATTGGTACTGACATAGATCCCTCCCATCACGGCGGAACCTATTACCAACATATTCGACTACAGGCCTCCTACCACAACACTTAGAGAACCATACTAAGCTGTAATTTCTTGGAGGGTCTGTTGTCACTTCAGCCGTTGGCGGGTCCATGGGTGTTGCTGTAACTTTTTCGATGGTATCCAGACACTGCCAGAAATGAGATTGCAGGAGGTTTTGTTGTTGTAAGTCGAATAGAATCCACATCGAGAGGCTTTGTCGCACATTTGTTGGCACTCTGCTTTTGTAACAGAGTTATTCCTTGGAAAGGTACACTCTCCAGAACCGCCCAACCAGTCACAGTGGGTTACAGTCGAGCCAGCGTAGTATCCATCGCAGTAGGCAAAGAGTCCAGAATTGATGGCTTTTCTCCATCGTTACTATCTAAAACATAAAGCTTGCTAGAGCTCTGTATGCAGCACTATAACACCAGTTTCGCTGTACTGCTCTATTCTTTACGTAGAAACATGTTTCATTGCTATGTTTACATCATAATACAGTGCGATAGTAGTAGTTTCTTTATTGAAAGTTAGGCATCCAAAACTAGGTTTTTGAGAGCTTTAGGAACAGCATCACGTGATTGTAATGCAGCACAAGCACAACTTATACCTATCTTAATACCTTCTTCCTCTTTGATTCCATTAAGCAATGCGTAAGCTATACCACCAGAAAGACAGTCTCCAGCTCCTGTCACATTAACTAAAATAAACATTAGTCATGGACCACTTGGCTTCATTGATCGATTTTTGAGTGGATTAATGAGACATGACGAAATAGACACAACGAACTTGGTGCGTGCCTATTGAATCAACTTTTTCTGAAGGTACATGTTTGACTTGTCTGCTGTCTTTTGATCCCCAATATACTGTAAAAAAAAAATACAAAGTTAGTTATAGTCAGCAAATAACTCTTCGATACCTCCTTTCGAACCAACAGACACAATAACACATTTGATACCATAATCCAGAAGGAAATTGATACCTTTTTCGATGCTACCTAAGCAATACAATTCATTAGGAAAACAACACTAAGGGTGTACTTTGTAAGTTTTTTTAACACTTACATGGTTCCTGGTTTTTGTCAATAGCGCGTACTATCGCCTGTAGCTCATCTTTATTCGGTGTAATAATATCAATATGCTTTAATACACCACTATTTACTAGTTTTATACTCTTTGGAATTGATACAGTGTCAACCATTGCTAAGACAAAGAATCATTAACTGTTCTGAAACAAAAAGAAAACTCGTACTTTTTACATTATGCTTCTTGCATAGCCTTACAATCTCTGTGATACCACTTTGATGTATGTTTGTATCAAATATGCATAAAGGAGATTTATAAAATAAAGGTTCTAAAGACCGTATCTAGTAACTATGTGAGTAGTAAGGGCGACGTAAACAATCGTACAAACTTGTCATTAAGTGCATCAAAAATATCCATTGCCGCGATTGCAGACCTCATACTTCCGTCATTGTCTAGTGTGGCATGGTACACCGCAGTAGATATACCCTTTGACGTATTATGTAAAGTTGGTGTAAGGTTAGGTATGCTGTTGAGGTGCTCCTTAACAACAGCACCCATTGCATCGTTTCCAATTCTGGACACAAATCTAACTTTATTACCAAGTCTACAGACGACCTCTGCAAGAAAGAAATGAGCATGTATGGAACTGGGTTCTTTTCATTACCTGCAATATTCTTTGCTACTCCTCCGGTTGATATGGAAGCTTTACCAGGCATAGATGTATCAATAATTAACGACTCATGAGGCTGCCCAATGATATCAACTAACAAACATATAAGACATTTACTTGATTTCTGAGAGTAGCGAGGTACCTACAACACCTCCAATCACTATAGGTAACCCTGTATTTTTAGATTGCGTGTGTTTAATCACAGTATGTTCAGTGGGTGCTTTAAAAGTCAAACAAAAGAACAAGTACAATGAAACAAAATGTCGTGGTGGTTTTTTTTATTTAAAGGATCACAATCAAGGTACTTTTATTGTGTACCTTGAACATCAGTCATTGTGGCCAACTCAGAAGCAATCATAGCAGCAACTTTAGCATTATTAAGTATAAGAGAAATATCTTCAAAGTCAAAGAAAACAATATAAGTAACAAAGATAACAACTTTTCAAAAAAAAAGGAAAAAAATGGGAAGGATACTGGCTTTTGTTGTTTTGCCCTCTGATATGTGATGCACTCTAGAAAGCAAGAAAGGTGTAAGTTCCTTTCCTTTTACTCCTTGCTCCACTGATTCTTTAAGAGCTTGTTCAATAGCATGAGTAATCGGTGCAGCATCAGCCTCAGCATCCAATGGAATTGGGTTTGCCTTACAAAGTTAACATCGGTTACGGTTTGCCTAGTAAACAGCGTACGATAAGTATTCCTGCAGGAGAACCAGATGTCACATTAGCATTGATGATATCAGCACACTCACGAGCAGATTGAGCTTCCCAAGCTACTTTTTCGCCACTACATATCAAGTGTTAAACATAATACTTTTAACTACAATAAATACCTGTCACGTGTATAGAACGCAGGCATTTTTTCTGTTTTATAGCCAACAACAAGGACACCTTGTGTTTCAAGGTATTCTAATGTACGTGGACTAATACGCTAGTTAGCAATCGCTTTTTATCCTTGATGAGTAAGTCGTACATGTCTAGAATAGCCTTTGCTCCAGCTGATACGACAGCTACAGGAGTTTTACCAAGCTGTAAAAGATCTGCTGAGATATCCATTGCTATTTGCTTGTCAATAAGAAAATAAACAAATGCATTATGTACACTCATGACCACCACGATGCACACCACCAATTCCACCTGTAGCAAAAACTGGACGAAAAAGTAAGTAAAATCTCAAGCTAACTCACTTCTTTTTCTTGCCTTTGATACCAGCCAAGTGAGCTATATACATTGTAGCTGCAACTGTAGTTGAACCCTTTAAAAAAAAGTACGTCACGTGACTGAAAAAAAAAACTTAAAGTTTGTTTAGAGACACATACATTGAATCTTCGCGCAATGGCAAGTGGGATGTCTCTGATAGAGCATTTACGAATATTCTTGCTTTTGGCGAACAGCATAACATCAGCGTCACTCATACCGAGTTGTAGCACGCCCTCTTACGCATTGTTAGATGGTTACGGTTCATTTTACGCTATAATCGTACGTATAATACATATTGTTGCTGGTACTGCTCCATTTGCTCTTACAATGTCTTCTGCTTGCTTAGCAACGCGTACGTTTTCAGGGTAAGGAAATCCGTGCGAAATTAACGTAGATTCGAGCGCAACGACTGGTGTACCTGAAAACAGCGTTATTTACTATTAAAAAATAATTTTAACCAACCGTTTTTGAGCGCATTTTTTATCTCGTCGCTAATACGCAAATGAGGCGTTGTAAAATGACGTGTAATGGCTCCAGCCCGTCTGCAAAATTTATCTTTAACGTCTGCCATGATAACTGAGCTTGTAAGCGTGAAGTGGCATGCAATGGTCGTCTTCGGTAAATTCCGATTTAATTTTCTAGTGAATTGAGAAAAAACTTACTCAGTCACTTTTTTCGTCATCGTTCTGCTTAGAAAAAGGTGGCCATTCCCTCTATTGGCAAACAAAAACTTGCTTGCATAAGGAGTGGTACATACGATCCAAGGCTTCTTTCTTGTTATTAAATTACAATTTATTATTTGTTTTCTTTTTTACTTTAGTCTTCCAAGATAACTGGAGCATCACGTGTAGAATCTATTGGTTCACCGTTGATTGCTATAGTATCACTATTATTATTTACGTCATTATCCGCATTAAAACTTGTATCACCACCATCAGCACTTGTTTTCTTGCCAAACATTTTTTTGAGTTTAAGCCATAGTGCTACTTCTTTTTTCTTTGAAGTTACATTAACAATCAAGAACCCTGAAATAACTAACACAGACCCCTATATCAGCATTAGAGATAGTCTTACAATGTACGTTAAAAAGAATTACCAGAACGTATATCCAAGAGTATGCCTTGCCTTTCCAGAAATGCTCTGTTAAAAGAGCAAGTGGAACCGAACAAGAAAGGCCGAATGTTGCAATCAGTGGTGATGTCAGTAGAATGGCCAGTGACCATAAAAGATCTGATATAACTGTACCAATAAACCCATTCAGGAGTAAATATCTAAAGACAGCAGGCTTTGGCCATTCAAACTTGAACAAAGTTAAAAATCTAATAAAACGATTGCAAAAAAAAAGTAATTACTTACAGTTTCACCATACGGTTCTGGTATGTAGTTTAGTATGATCAATAAAGGCCATAGTAATAATGCTATCCAAGCACCAACATATCCTATAGAGTATGTTAACATTCAAGCTAAGTGAACAAAAGAGATAGGTACCAAAGAAAAGTGGCATGTTCGCTTTTTTCTCATTTTTGATTTTCTTCTTCAGAAAAACAGTGTAAGCGCCATAACAAAGAGCAGAGAATAGCCCAAGTAAATCTCCAACAAGAGTAGAGGTTGATATCTTAGTATCCTTATAACTTACAATAGCAACTCCAGAAACACTGCAAAGATATTAACATAAAAATAAAAAAAATAAAAATCCAAGTTGGGTCACAACAAGCGTTACGCACGTTATGAAAACAGCTAGTAGTTTTCCTACAGAAAACTCTTCTATCTTAAAAAATGAACCTATCACATGATAAGAACATAAAAGTCGTACCAAACGGTGAAACAATCAGAAAAAATTGAGAAGAGTTCGTACCAATGATTAGCGTGAAGAAACTTGCTGTGTTCGATATTATGATATTAGAGCCAACTGACGTATGCAATAATGATATATTATATGATACATTAGCTAAGAACCAAATAGGCGTGAATTGAAGAGCTATTTTGACTAGTTGCTATAAAACACAGTTAACATTAAATAAATAATGTACAGACATTACGTAAGAAGTAAATGGTGTTTCGTCATCTTCAACTTTGATATCACTCCCACTGAGGCTGTCACTCTCTGTGCTGGTATCTTCACTTGATATTCTTTCATCATTGATAGGCGTATCAACACTCTCGTAATCTATAGAGGGACAATAAGCGTAACTCCAAAAAAATGAGAAAAAAAACAACTTTTTGTTTCAACAAAATCTTCGTGTCGTTTTCGCGATTTTACAAGTTGTAACGTGAGTAAAAAGTTGATCATTGACGATGTAGTGCAAACCTCGTTAATATTTAGCTCTGACATTTTTTCTTTGACATTTGGAGTAAAAAATGCTTGTAGAGTGATACTACGCGCGTTTGGTGCTCTCTGAGCGTTAAAAAGTTCCATACCTTGTTTTGAGCATAGTTTACGTATTTTTTGAATAAGTGGCGCTATAACGTATCGCCAAAGGGGTACAAGGACCAAGAAAACGGAAAAAAGGCTAATTAAAATTAGGTTGATTTAAAACAATTAAAAGTACCTTGATTGGAATAGATACGTAAGCATAAATGGTTTAGGAAATGATTGCTCCGCGAAAATGAACTTGATGAGGAATCCTGAACCAACCTTTCAAAATGTCACGCAAAGGAATAATTACGTATAGACATACCCATATAAGCACAACAGTGGCCAAAGTGAGTAAACCTAGAACCCATCGGGAAACTAACTTTAAACCCATTATTACACGACACCGGTAGTGAGATCGTACAACCTGCGGTGCTAAAACCACCGCAAGAAAGAAAGAAAGTCGCATTTAGTAAAAGACTTCTGCAAAGTTGTTCCCTTCCTGCTCGTGATTTCACGTCACTGAACATACCTTGCCAACTGCGTCAGTAGCACGTTATCGCACTACTATACTTCATTCTCAAACTGGTAAAGCCCATAAACAGATACATGAGGTTTATTACAGAAATACAATTTTAGTTTTTGTTGACTAAGATGAGTCTGAGCCAGATTCAGAATCTGAGTCATCACCACCTCCCTTTTTGGCCTTAGGAGCTTCAGCATTCTCAACAACTTGTTGATATCCTGCTTGTAATTGTGGATCATCGAACTTCTGAAGGGATGCACCAGTAAAGCTAAAATTTGACTTTCCAGCTAGTTTGGTATACTTCCTTAACATTTTCGCAAACGGTACAATGTTTTTGCGACCTACAGAGAAGCACAGTACGACTTTACTTATTCCTTTATCACGAGGAACCAATCGAACCTAAAGAGCACGTGTTAGGTAAAAGTACTTGACATGATTTCTTTAAAAGTTGTGTACCATGTCTCTTTGTGTTGGACCTGATGCTTTCTTTTGACCCATAACGTACTTGGTATCACCATTGAGAATGAGAGTGATACAATGACTTGGATAACCAATTGGTCCTTCAACAAATAAGCATATAGTTTGCAAACAAACTACGTTTTATAGTGCAACAACATACCTCTCTGGCCTCTATAGATAATCAAGTAGACTGTTTCTGGACGCCCATTTTTTTTATTCTCAATAAGAAGATGCATGTAGCTCTGTTTGTAGTTCGCTTGAACGAGTGACATTCCAACTTTGTATTTGAACTGATGAAATTGCCAATAACCAAGTGCTTGATACTCCGTTTTTCCTTTGATAGCTTTTGATAGCCTTTCAATTGTTGGTACAACCTCGTGGATTGTTTGATAATTATAGAATAGATCTTTACCAATCTGTCACGTGGGTTAGTACTTCGACAAAAGCTGTACGACGCACTTGAGTACTCATTTTGATTAGTTTATTATAGTTGCTTGTATTGGTGTTTACTGTGTTGAAGTTTAAGTATATGACTAAAGGTGTTGTGGGTCACGGCAACATTTCTTCACATGAATTTTGAGAACAGAGACAAAGTTCAACAGTTCCGTGAAAGTGTTTTACACTGGATTTCACGTGACGAATAATTGCTGTGACGCCCACTCACGTGCTCTAAAATGTTAGAGCGCCTTTTCTTGCATTCTTTCGAACAATAACACCACAAGCTATCGCAAGCGCATTAAGGCAACTTATGAGCGATTTATCGGCGACGTGTGGTGGTTTTACGCCATCTTATGCAATGCAAACTTGTTTTTAAGAGCCTACGCTGATAGGGTGCAAGGAACCATAAGCGAGTCCATTACGAGACTGTTTATAAACGTTTTCAAGTGTATAGAGCCACCAAACCTCTATAGTTCTTGTTAGTAGTAAGAAACCAATCGCGCATACTCTTTTGATGCTTGACATCATTTTTGACTACAAGTAAGTAATTATTTACATTGTGGGGTAATGCGACAGTATTGAATATCAGAGAACGCCTACACTTAGTATTGATCTGTCGCTCAGAACAAGTTGTAAGCGGTAATTAACGATAATAAATTCGGAGAGGTAAGAATGGATAGAGTGCCAACAAGATCATCATCAAAACCGTCAACGCTATCATCTCCTAAAGTGCAGCGCTCTCATAGTGGCAAACGAAAGCCACAAAATGCCACCGCTTTGTCTAATGCCTTACATTCAACCAGAAGGCATAAGTCATATCATATAGGCGAGTTACAGACCTAAGAGAAGTAAACATGCTAATATTATAATATAGGCGAGTCACCGTTAGCAAAACAGCGTGTACTACACTAAAATAAGTGATTTACAACCTAACGATTAAAAATAATAGGGCGCTTCTAAAACGGTGTATAAAAATGACAACATTGATGCTCTGTATCAACATATGATGTTTATGGACGCCTATGGGTTGGAAGTAGCTCGTAGACGTAGAGAACAAGTACGTTTCGTTTAACACCCAATTTAGATTCAAACCAAATGTCGCCATGTTGCGGCATGGAATTGTAGTTTTTGTTTGCAGGAGACCGCTATGGTTACGTTTTTGGACTATCGTTAACTTTTTGTTGCAGGAAGTAGCGAGACTCGCTGGCAGGACACATTTGGATGAAGCAGTCAATTGCGTACACGCGTACGCTTTTTTGGTGGATTTTAAATATTTCACAGCAAAAACGGAAAAATACAGAAAACCAAAAACCAAGCGTATGCCGCGCGCAAAAATAGTGAAGAACTGATTTTTAGTCGTTTCCCGAAAAAATTAAAACAGTTTTTATTTGGCGGCCTCACAATGTTTCGTTTCGCTCACATATTATGTAGTGGATTTCCTGGTACAATTTGGGCGGGTTTGAGAGGTATGTAGAATTTATTTAATTGTGACTTTGTTTCCCGCTAAAGCCCTTGTAGATGGATCAATACAGGTTGTGCCTATACCAGACCAATCGGTACTTATTTAAACACTTAAGACAAAGTCCTCCTGGGCTTAGAATACTGGATTTTTTGCTTTTTTTAATTTGGCGTATTTATGCTGTTGTAGCATTCCCCAGACGGCCCTGATATGCCTATTATTAAAACTCTGAAAGGACATGATAAACGTGTCTATGCTATGCTTCATATAAAAGATACAATTTGGACTGGTGCCGAGGACTCTAAAATATTATTGTGGAATACTGTATGTTGTTTTGAAAACACATTTTTCGCGGTTAACTTTAAGATAGAAGCTTGAAGTGTATCAAACAATAACAGAGCATAAAGGTACTTATCGTCTATGTCATGTGATGTGTAGTTAAGTATGTATTTAGGCCTTATAAAGGCGATTATAAATGCATCTACAAAAGAATCAAGGCTGAGGGTTTTATCTGGTGATACTTCAGGATGTTTATGTATATGGGAACCTGAGAAAAAGCCTTCTGCTGATGGCACAACATTTGCTTGTGTTGGTAAAGTTCAGATTATTGATCCTATTTGTAGTTTAGCTATTGACACTAGTACGTTGAAGAGGACTTTTGATCTGTTTTATTTCGTTGCTGACATGTGTAAAAAATAGAATCAAAAAAGAATAAGAATCTTGCTTGGGTTGGTACTTATATAAGCATATACTTGATAGACATCAAAGACAAGAAGGTTTATGCAAGTTTTAAAGGCCATTCAGGTATGAGGTTTGAGCGCTGTGGCTTAAGTACTGATTTCTTTTTTTCAAAGCTATGGTACGCGGTATAGTCTTTATTAATGAGACGGAAGTATGGAGCAGTAGCTCTGATCAAATTGCAGTGTGGAATCCAGTACGTTCTCTTGGTCATCTAAAACTATTTTATTCATTTACAGCGATTGTTGTGGATGTTAACATTGTTTTTTTTGTAGAAGAAGATTAAGAAAGGTCTCGATAAAGAGATTGAGCCGATTACTCGGTTAACACAGCATGAAGGTGCTGTTACATGTCTAGAACTAGTTAAAGTTGGTAATTATGAGCACGTATGGAGTGGTTCTTTTGATACATCAGTGCGACTTTGGTCTGCGAAGGTACTTTTTTTTCTTTTTTTTTTCTCAGTTGGAGGCGTATTTCTGAATTTCTCTAGGATCGTACGGCGTTTGACAAGTTAGATGCCCATCAAGATATGCTTATGGGACTTCACTTTGTGAAGGATAAGTCTGGCACTTTTGTTGTGAGTGCTTCTAGAGATAAGAAGCTGAATTATTGGCGATACCGTAATATTACAGTTAGTGATAACGAAAAGTGAATTTTGTAAATCTTACTTGTACATAAAAAAACCTGAAGACCAATAAGCTGTTAAACTGACCTTGAGTCTTGTTAGACTGCTCTGCCCGCGAGTCCGTCGTAGATACTGAAGGAAATGCACTAGTGCTGCCTTAATTGAAATTGTATTTTCGTTTGAACACATTACATAGAAAGGGCGTTATATGAGTTACCCTACGCGTGATGATATTGAACATACAGAGGTAACTTCTTTTAGTAGAATGACAGGCTAATGTGTCAAAGCTGGAGCTCAAAGAAGCTCAAGAGGAGGCGTGGGTACTTGTTAATCAGGTAAACGAAAAAGTAGCCAAAATTTGGGAAAAGATGACTGTAGAGCACCGAGACGTTAAAAAACGCAAGGTACGTAGCACAGTAGCTATTGTATAATATCTGTTAACGAGTTGATCTCGTATCAGGCAAAACAACTGTTAACACGCGCCAAACATACATACGAGCAAATACAACGTTACCTGGACCAGTCAGAAAGTGTGATTGCTCTTAACACGTTACAGACTGAAAATAATCAACAAACAGGTACAGCACTTTTGCTATGAGCTAGAGGTTTCTATCGCACCAACACTTGATTAGCTGTTTAACTGCTTTTGTGAAGGTCTTGATATCGACGGATTTGAGCCAGATGATCCAGTACCTATTAAAACAGTACAGAGGTGGTGGCAGCGTTTATTACAAATAATAAGCGAGTTTTTTAAGGAGGTACATCAAGCGGTCACTTTTGTTTCTACAAAGTTGTGACTTATTGCTTGATTCAAGGATGTTGCGCTTATGTTTGCTCCTGTTCGTCAATTTTTAACACAATTTGCGTCGTCACGTGATTCGATAGAGTCAAGGCTTATGGAAAAACAAGATGCTATTGTTGTAGAAGATGCGCTGGTGTCTTGTGAAAAGAGGTTGAAGCGACTGGAAGACACGATAAAAAGAAAAAATCCAAAACTGGCAAAAAGTGCAAAGTACGCTTGTATTTTTTGTGAGACACTACAGCTTATAATGCCATTAGAGAACGATTTGATAAGGAATGGGATAAGTTATCTAGACACACAGATCATCCAGAAGTAGCAAAGTTTTGGTCAAAGGCAGCAATCACTTTGAGTCAATATGAAAGCGTTTTTTTAGCAAATGCAGAGAATTATGAACAAGAGAGAAGGGCACGCTTGGAAGCAGTTAAGGATAATGTGAGAAAAATGCAGATGGATGTAAGAAAAGCTAATGCTATTCTTGATGCAAGAATGGAAGCAGAGCTTGAGAAGCTTAAACATGAAGCAAATGAAGTAATCGAAAAAGTCGAGGACGCAAAAAAATGAAAACTTGATTGAAGTCCTTGCTTTGTAAAAATAGCTGTACAAATAAAATTATACGTCGGAGACTAAAAGAAATTGCATCCAATGTTTACTAAGCGAAGAAAATAGCAAATGCACTTTAAGTTAGTGGCCGTTCGTTTTCAGTGAACTTTGCGACGAAATTAGGCTAACTTCTGTTTTTAACTTCTGTTCTACATAGCAATCTTGCGATTAGCCATGCTAACAACACCTCTGATACACTATATTCACACATTAAACGAGAATAATCTATGGAAGTTGAGTTCTAAAAATCGTTGGACAAGGAAAACTTTAAAAGATGCCAACGATGTACCAAACGATGACGTACAGCATCTAGGCGTGGTTTTCAACAAACAACACTGCCAACGTTATGAAGCACAGTACTCTCGATTTACCTACAATAAAGAAGCACGGAGCATACCAGGGACGAAACTTCAAGCGCTCGAACGTTTTGTAAACCTCGTTTTTCTCGATTTGAGTCATATGTACCTCACAAGCGTAGAATGGGACTTATTAAAGGTACGACCAATCTCAAACCTCCTGTCAGATGAATAATAATAATTTATCGCCAAATACCATTTTGAGTACAGTAACCGCGTATACAATGATACTAACAGCGTCATAGCCGATGAAATCCCTCAAACGTTTGGATTTAAGCCAAAACAAGTTAACAGAGTTTGTACGTCATTCTAGTCGCTATCTCGCTTCTAAATACCTCAAAGGAAGGCGTATGTGCCTTAACATCGCTTCAAGTACTTTGTGTTAATTCGAATAACGTCAAAAAGTGTCCAACAAGCATTGACAAACTGTTTAACCTCGAACGACTTGATTTACGTCAGAATGCTCTAAAAAGACTACCTTGTAAACTTGCTAGATGTAAGAACATAAACCAACTTACGTTATCAGATAATCCGTTAGAATTTCCTCCAAACAAGATCGTGCGCAGTGGTAAGTTAGGAGTTTTTCTCATTTTTTTCTAATATTCTTCTGTGAAACTTTGGCTCATCCTCTTACTAGGTACTTCTGCCGTTTTGGATTTTCTGTCTAGACACATAGCACGTGAGTTTTAATTATTGTTTATTCCCTTTGTTACACTAACATCCGACCTAAGCATCGGTTGTTATTGATCCCTCAACGCTTTCAAAGGATGTTAAAGCTTTTCAAAGTATGGACAATGAAAATATGGTAACTTTGAAAGGAAGTGATAGCGACGAGCTTATTAAAACACAAAAGGTTATGTGAAAACTACAATCGTGTTTGCTAAATGAATTACTAGTATTACCTTGAGGCTGCGTGCCCGATGCTTTTGAAGAACATCATTGGTAACGAAATTATTCTTGATACATCGTGCGATGTATTAAGTCAATATATATCATTCTTGCATGGTTGTACGTGCACTTTTTAAGTTGTTTAGTAGCAGAAGCTAAAAGTAACACTTAGCTGATTTGAAGCTCTCAAAAGAAAACGCACATGAAAAGCTTCTCTTCTCAAAAGGTAAGCAAGAAAATCATTTGTTTGTTTTTGATTGTTATGTTAGAGTATCTACCTTTTGATGACGAATCTGAGTATCAAAATAAATATGAAGAAAGAGTGTACAATAGTAAGGTACTTACCGTCTTTGATTTCATGATGTACATCCTAATTCAATTGTCAAGAAATTAATCAAAGAAACGCTTGAGAATATGCACAATATAAACTTGATCATGGAAGGTATGGTACCATCGCCACCGCCTCTTCCCGGTCAACCAAATATGGCCGCAGATGATGCACCTCAACCTCCGCCAGCACCACCACACCCAGGCAATGCACCACCTCCACCACCGCCACCTCCACCTGGCGTAGCAGTACCTCCACCACCGCCTCCTCCACCTGGCATAGCAGGACCACCACCACCACCGCCACCACCTCCTATTCTTCCTCATTTGAGAATTGGGCCTTTTATACCTCGACCAAAACCTTTTTGTTTAGTTCCACCACCTAAACGAACTGTGAATCAGTCTTCAAAACATATCATCGATGCTTTACCATTTGTTTATTGTGCAATGAAGAAATTGTTTATTTGTGACGATGGAAAAGATATTGTATTCACTTTTCCTGGAACAAATGATACACTAAGAGCACATAAAGCTATCCTCATCATGAGGTGTGAGCACTATAAGATACTCTTTGATGGTCCGTTTAAGGACTCTGGCTCAGAAAGTAAGGACATCGAAATATCTTCTTATGTTAATATCTTGTTTAGTTGTTGTTCCTGATATTGCTTTTCCTATCTTCAAGATAATTTTAGAGTTTTTATACACAGACGAAGCAAAAATAGATCCTGATGATGCCGTTGAAGTTCTTCTTGCTGCGAACCAATTCAGACTTTTAAGGTTCGAATAACACTCAATTCCCATTTTTTTCTAACTTCGCATCAGACTCCAACAACTAGCTGAGGATGTGATTTCTGAATATATTGATGAAGACAACGCTGCAGGTACTACGAATAACAAGATTCAATAGTACTTCTTTATTAATATGTTGATATATAGGGTTATTTGAGTTGACAGATAGATTGTATATTACACAACTTCGAAAACATTGTCAGATATTTCTTTATAATAATCTTGAACTTGTAAAGTCTACTGTTGACTTGAAAGATTATTTACCTGAAGAATTGGAAAAAGAAGTAACTGGTCATGATGCTTCAGAGAATATAGAAAACGAGCGTAAAAAATCAATATCAAACGTTAAGGAAAAGTTGCTTGCTATGATAGCCGTAAAACAATAAGTTTACAAACATAAACCCTCTGTACATTGTAAATAAAGTAGATAAGTTAGAGTAAACAAAAGAGTCTTCGTGAAGCAGTTGAAAGAATGATAGTAATTGAGCTATTTGTAGAAAAGAAAGTGTTGCCATGAATGGCATGCTTTCTGAAAGAGAAATTGAGCAGTTTGGGTACTATCCTTTATTGTGTCAATGCGTCTGTCTAGGTCAACATGGTTTACTAATTAAGACAATACAACAATGCCAGAAAACCATAAAACAAATAGAATTCAAGCTATTCGAAGAAGATGTTGTAGTTGTAGCTACAGGTGTACTTGGTGGTTGTGTTGGTGCCTGTGTCACAACAACTTGAGTGGTTGGTGTGGCTATGGTTGGTTGTACTGTTGTTAGTGATATTGGAAACGTTGGAACAGAAGTTGGTGGCAGTGTAGTTGGAAGTAGCGTTGGAGGTTGCGTTGTTGGTTGAGCTGTAGGAGATTGTGTTGTTGGTGGAGTAGTTGGAGTCTGTGTCATCGGAGGTTGCGTTGTTGGAGGTAGAGGTGTTGGAGACAGTGTAGGAGGTAATGTTTTTGGAGGTAGTTGTTGGTGGAAGTGTTGTTGGAGGTAGCGTTGTTGGAATTGGTATCATGAAAAATGCAAAGTGTATTTTTACGCTACCAGATTGTGGTGGAACTACGAAACTAAAATACCAAAATGTTAGTATAAAGTAAAAGCAATTGGCACTTGAACATACGTGAATGATGTTGAATTGAATGCGAAATTAGTTATAGGGTTTGAAAAAGCTTGAGAAAATATTGAAAATCCTTGAAGTACAGTTAGAAGGAAGTACAGTTAGAAGTTACACTTTGGTAACTTGTTTTGCTTGTATACCTCCTATAACTGGTTAGTCCATCAAACACTCTACTGTGAACTCAGGTGTCTGGTCAGTTGTGAAGGTAGCAAAGCTGTGTACCAGCGAACTACTGGAGAAATCAAATGTGTGTCGCCACTGAGCAAAAGTAGCAGAATACTCTATTACAGCTGTTGTAGAATTAACAATGAAGTTGGGATTGTTTGGTTCATTAGAATTAGGTCCTAAAATATCTGGGCCAGATGCAATTCTTATTGTACATATTCCTGAATCGCCTTCACCTACATGGAGAAGTTAATGAAAAGTTACCAAAACACAGTGTTGCTACTCTTCTTTTTTTCAAGTGCCAAAATACAGCTTCTCTATCTATGGCAAGTACGTACTTAAAGAAAGCGCCAAGGTGAATAGAGTACATAAACATAGAAGTGCTTTAATCATTGTGTGAAAATAATAACAATAGATAGCTTAACCCGTGATACTTGACAAAAATAGCAATAGGGATATTGTGTTTTGTTTTGTGTTTTTTCTGCGTTAAAATAATGGAATTAATTGATCATCGCTAATATGGTTCTCTGATTTTGTGACGTCGTTTTCGTTTAGGCGAATGCCAAAATTCGTATTAACTTAAGGGCCAGCACAGTTTTTGCACAAAGCTTACAATTTGTCAAAATTGTAGAAATTGCAGAAATTGTAGAAATTCGCAAAATGGCAATTTGCTACTTTTACTGCATTTTATGGAATCTTTACAATGCTATTTCTCATCACTGCAATCATTGTTGTACTTTTGATTGTGCCTCATAGTACACAATATACTATAGAGTACTGTGAAGTAGTGAGAAATTATTTCGTTAATTCAGTGGTGAGAAAAGGTATTGCCAATGCTGCCAATTTATTTTCTAATTTGTAATTTTAGGTATTTTCGCAATTTCTAATTTTAGGCAATTCGGCAAATTGCACAAATTGTACAAATTACACAAAAACTGTGCTGCCCCTAACGTTCCCGAGTTATTGGACTTTTGTGCTTCTCAAAACCGCTTCTTATTTAGCTACACAATACCGTGGTTATTTTTTACTTTTACATTTCATTTATTTTATTCCCAAGTTTTGTACTTCTAGACTACTAAACGAGACAACTGTGAGGAATTTAGTAACATGGCAGTAGCTAACGTTGCTATGACCAACTGGAGGCAATTCGCGAAATAGAAGTGGCGTTCGAA
Organism: Trichosphaerium sp. ATCC 40318; assembly: GCA_038496445.1. Taxonomy (NCBI): domain Eukaryota; phylum Discosea; class Flabellinia; family Trichosidae; genus Trichosphaerium; species Trichosphaerium sp. ATCC 40318. The sequence continues at coordinate 24,913 of JALMLS010000461.1, forward strand.
TTTTGTGTTCGAGAGCGACCGCCTACCGGCTTTGATTAAAACTAACAGGCTTTCTACTCGCTTGCATCTTGTTGAGCCATTTAGAGTTTCGATGTTCATTTTTTTTTACAGTTTTCACAAGGTCTAGAGCTAGATTACGTATGCGTTCCACACACGCTTATCTCTACAAGTATAAAAAGCTCCTTTTAGGTGGGAGCAGAAGTTATATACATTGTACAGCAGTTGAAAACGGTTTGCTCTCTAAAATCGAACAACAATACTCTGTACACCGTTAATTACGCGTAGAGGGAGTGTGGGTGTGCACAAAACGCCGTTTAAAACAAAAAGGGCCCCTTTTGCTTAAAACTCTACAGCTGGCGCTCTAATTGTTATAGTAGTACTCTATGTGCATAGTAGTAGTGCATAAAGTATAGACTCGTTCTCGTGAAACCGGTCATTGTTTCGGTAAGAAGCTTTCAGTAAAACTATGTTCCCGCTAAATTATGTCTCCAAATAATCGTGCGACTTTTCACAAGCGCTTACAGACATACAAGATGAAATGATTTGATCACAAAAAACACCAAAAATCATGAAATTTCAGAATATACTTATGCTTTATTGAAGTGGTCCCTCAATGCCGTTACGTGTCCTAACCAGAGTAGCCGTATTAGAGTACTGTGCTAAGTTAGGCACATTTTGACTTCTATAATAGACTGTTATTAAGAGTGCACTAATATTTGACACTGGACATTAGGTGTCACGAGCGTGATATTAAACTGTTGCCAAAAATAGACAAATCTCCAAAGTTTGGCGCTACCCGAAAAACCAAGAAAGTTCAAAAGTGCAAGTTGTTGTATAGTTGGTGAATGGACTTACAGGATGGAATTATTGCAACAATAGTTAGTGTATTTATAACTTTTAAGTGTTTTACAAACAAATTAATTTAAAGCCGTTGCTATTTTTGTCAATTGTAACTAACTAAGCTATCTATTATTATCATTTTCTCACAATGATTAAAGCACTTCTATGTTTATGTACTCTATTCACCTTGGCGCTTTCTCTAAGTATGTACTTGCCATAGATAGAGAAGCTGTATTTTGGCACACTTGAAAAAAAAGAAGAGTAGCAACACTGTGTTTTGGTAACTTTTCATTAACTTCTCCATGTAGGTGAAGGCGATTCAGGAATAGGGACGATTTTTGTAAGCAGTTCACACTTTCAAAAAAATTCTAGGACACCTCAAAAACGTTATTTATGTCCAATTTTTGAGTATACTTCAGAACACATATGTGTTTATAATATATATTAACGAGAACTTGCTGGTAATTAATAGTGTGCTTCAATCAACTATTTCATTGAAACTAAAACTGAGTTATTTCTGCTTGGGATCATATTCTTATCCTCTAACACCACCATGTTTTGCAGGTAACTCTTTTACATCATGATGAGTAAGGATTACATTCTTTCGTTTAATCCATTTTTTATCACTTTCAGTGTCCCACATAAAGCTATCGTCACCTGTCTCTAGACCGGATTGTTGTCAATTGGTCGTTCTTTTGAACAATCATTCTAATCCACAAAAACCTTTTTCAAATCTTTCCTTTTGGCGGCAGGTGCTCAATAAATCATGGTGTACGTATGCACAGTTATAGCGTATTTGATAATTTTGGTATCAAAATACAGAGGTTTCTTTTTCAAAGAAGTTGATGAACATAATATTTACATGAAAATGTCAAAAAACTCACTCTTGCTTGGGTACTTTATTGCATCAGAAGCCACAAAGGTTGATGTAGTGTGAACTGCATACAAAAATCGTCCCTATGTACAATAAAAGTTCCATCTGTTGGTAACTTTGATATTGCAGCTGATTCTAGTGAACCAAACAACCCCAACTTCATTGTTTCTGATGCAGCTACAGAGTATATAGTAACTTATCCGCAAAATGAGCACAGACTTGATATTAACGCAAATTCGGCTCGATACGACCTTGACCTTTTCCAAAATGGCCAAACAGTAGCTCTTGTAATAGAGTGTGTAATGGATCAACCAGTTATAGGAGGTATCAAACTACGAACATCTTATCTTTTGTAAGGAAGTGGTCTTGCCCGCCTTTTGGCATAGCTGTAAGCTAGACTTCCTTATACTTTAGCACTTGTTTAGCCAAAGTATTCTAACATTTCTTTAGGAATTACTTTAGTTTCACATAATTTTACAAACGCTCCAAATTCTTTCAATTTCAATGCAACGTCATTCACGTATGTTCGAGTAGTAACATCCTTTAATTTATATTAACTTTTTGCGTTGTAGTTTCGCAATTGCGCTGCAGCCGCAATTAACTCCCCACCTGTCTACTGTAAGTTTTCAGATAGCTACTTTGGTTCCAACGACATTACCACCCACAACTTTGCCTCCACCTCCAACAACGCTACCTCCAACAACATTGCCTCCAACAACTCTTCCACCAACAACACTTCCACCAACAACATTACCTCCAACAACTCTTCCACCAACAACACTTCCTCCAACAACATTGCCTCCAACAACTCTTCCACCAACAACACTTCCTCCAACAACATTACCTCCAACAACGCTCCCTCCAACAACACTACCTCCAACAACTTTGCCTCCAACAACTCTTCCACCAACAACTCTTCCACCAACAACGCTACCTCCAACAACACTTCCTCCAACACTACCGCCTACAACACTATCACCAACAACGCTTCCTCCTAAACCATCTTTGCCAACAACACAACCTCCTACAACACTGGCACCAGCTTCTTCTCCAACGTTTCCAATATCAATAATAACAGTACAACCAACAACAACAACGCCAACAGCAACACCAACAGCTACTCCAACTAATCAAGGTGTTATGACACAAGCACCAATAATACAAGCATCATGCACACCTGTAGCTTCTTCATCCAATAAGCTAATTTCTATGTATTTCATGGTGTTCAACGTTTTGGCATTTGTGTTGTCTTTATTTGTAAATCATCTTGTACTAGACTTTGTGAAAGATACGCACTAACACAATAAAGATTATTTACTAGTTTTTCCAGAACTGACCAGATGTTGTAGTTTTAACAGATCTTGTGTGATACAATAGCATTGAAGCTAGATAATACTGTAGTCAGCTAATTTTTACAGTTTTTTGTCTTGTCACGTGATTTCTTTTTTTTTTGGTTTTCAGGCTTTGAGAACCCCACAAACTAGTACCTTCACAGAGGTTTCCACAACGAACATTCTGGTCGAAATTCAAGTTTATCTTTAACAAGATCGAAATGGAGCAAAGGGAGTTGACCTGGATTACGGGTAAAAAAGATTAACTATACATTCTTTAGTTGGTCATTACCCAAACCATCTCCATGCCTTATATTTGTAAGGCGTTACTTGTAGGTACTTAAAACATGTGGATTCTTAAAATGAAGTACACGCTCACAGTGAACAATGATAAAATAAAACATGAGATTTAGTTTCTCTTTTGCCGATAATCCGTGTCAAACGCTACCAATAGGAGTGGCCTTTTCTAAGAAGGCTTAGCGTTTAATAAAATAACTTTATTTCAGGAAAAATCCATCACTCCTGGTACATGCTTTCAGGAAAGTACATGATAGCAAGATGGCCATTGTCTTGTTTTATTCATCTTGTAATCTCGATCGGAAGGTAGCTTGCTATTTTACCTGTGGTTGTTATTATACAACGAGTAATGTAAAATCAACTGCAAATCTCAAATGGATGCAAAGCAAACCGCTTGCAGTGTAACATTAGAATTAACTTTGCATTAAAACGAGTGAGTAAAACCCTAAGTATATTTTACTTTGGATTAGCGGCTACACTACGCTATCTAACAGCTCTGTAACTTTGATTTTGCGTTGGAAGGAATGTTTGGGTGGATAGCTTACAGATCAAAGGATTCTTGGTGACGTGGTGCTCCAAAAATGATCAGTTTTTCAGGCTGTGAGGCGTAATTTGTAAGTTGGAAACATAGTACAAATGATCTTTCCTGGATATCTTCCAGAAGAATGTAACGCAATGAAGCTGTAAACTCTTTTTGTTTGATAAGAGGAGTGGTAGGTAACCTTTCTATTTATTTGGGGTAGCGGTACACTCTATTGAAATTACACGTTCTGGAGAATAAAGGAGTGATATGTATAAGCAGTAGTATAGTGTAATTACAAATGAATTAGAAACCAAAGGCACTAGCTAGTGAAGTTTTTAAACAGGCTTTATTACACGTAAACCGACATTTACAAAGATCATTTACACTTTTTCGTGAACGGCTATTTATAATTCGCGAAGTGAAGTGATGCTAACTAGCGGGCAGGACTACTTCATAACTTCAAGAGCACAGTACACAGCGTTAGGCTCTAGCAGTATGTAGTGCTATTGTAGGCCACTATAAACATATCACAATTTACACAATAATCCAAGTCTAAACACTGTTTAAGGATAACGCACATATATCCAGGGTAGGGTATTAGATCTAACCTACTCTATGTATGTTTTAGGTCACTAGAAAATACTCAAAGCCCTAAAAACGGCCCGCAAGTCTGGTTAGTTGAATATCGTCATGTTCGTGAATTAGAGTCAAAGTTGCAGTGAATCAGCTGAATTCAAAAAACGCATAACAAGTTGTGTTTAGGAGTTGTAAAAATATGATTTTGAAACACCTAGCACGTGATTAATCTGCTACGCAAGGATAAAAAGTTTCGATTTTGTTGTGCGAACGATTTTGGGTTGTTGTTGGCGTAAATCAACATGTCAAAAAAGGAGAGTAGATTCATATAAATAGACACTTTTTTTGTGTTGGTTTTCTGTTAACATTTTTCATGTTCTGATAATTTTTGCGTTCCACATTACTTGTTACCTCTAGTTTTATCTCTTATTCTCACCAATGGATTTTTAGTTATGTCCCTTTGGCGTATTCAACGTTACTTATTTGTTACCTCTAGATATCTCACCAATGTAGTGCACATACACAAACGTGTTAAGCAAAAATAGCACAATTTACCATAACTCTCTACAAGATGACACGTACTTCTGTACCCCTTATCGTCTGTATTTTATCTTCCCTATCGATCGTCTATGCCAACACCTACAATACTCTTGCCTCTGGATCAACACTCACTTGTCAAGGATGTAGAAAAGACATGCATTCTGGACGCTTTGTCTACTGCGATGGATATTACGCTGGCTCGACTGTAACCCACTGTGACTGGGTGGGCGGTGCTGGAGAATGTACCTTTCCGCGGGATACCTCTGTTACGAAAGCTGAGTGCCAACAAATGTGCGATAACGACTCTCGATGTGGATTCTATACAAGCTACTACAACTCCATCTGTAACTTATTCTTCATGACCTCCTGTAATCTCATTTCTGGCGGTGCCTCGGGAGATACCTTAGAAAAAGTTGTAGCAGCAACAACGGCACCCCCAACATATGCGCCAACACCCCCACCTCCAACGGACCCACCTACGACTGAAGCACCAACAGATCCACCAAGAACCTACAGCTCTCTAGCGACAGGTTCAACACTCACATGTCAAGGATGCCGTAAAGATCTGTTTGCTGGTCAATTTGTGTACTGCGATGGATACTACGCTGGCTCTACAATTACCACATGTAATTGGGTAGGCGGTCCCGGAGAGTGCACCTTCCCCCGCGATACTTCCGTTACACACGCTGAATGCGAGCAAATGTGTACTGACGATCCAAGATGTAACTTTTTTACAACGTACTACGACTCTATTTGTAATTTGTTCTACATGAATACTTGTACACTCATCAGCGGTGGAGCTTCAGGCAATACGTACTCTAAAGACCCTGTAACCGAGCCGCCGACATTAGCACCAACCGAACCTCCTCAAACCTACACTTCTCTGGCTTCAGGCTCAACTTCTACTTGCCAAGGATGTCGCCGTGATATGCATGCGGGAAGATTTGTTTACTGTACTGGGTACTATGCTGGATCGACTGTAACCCACTGTGACTGGGTAGGCGGTGCTGGAGAGTGTTCGTTCCCAAGAGACACATCTGTGACTAAAGCCGAATGTGAACAACTTTGTACGGCTGATTCAAGATGTAACTATTACTCAAGCTACTACAACTCTGTATGTAACTTGTTCTACATGAATACTTGTAACTTAATCTCCGGTGGTGCCTCAGGTGATACTTACAGTAAAGATTAGCAACAATCAATAAAGTCTCAAGACCCCTTCATAATACTTTAGTCAGTTAGGTATCTCTTTTTTTTTTGGTTTAAGTCTTTTGAGAACACAAAACTAGTCTCTTCACAGAGGTTTCCACAAAGAAAATTCTAGCTGAAATTGTAGTTTGAGCGCGGAATGACACAAAGTTAACTATTAACAGATTGCATTCGGGTCGGGTAGTTGGGTAAATTATTTTATGAACGGTTAAAAAAATGAAGAAGTTATTTTTTCTTCTAAAGTCTTGTTTGACGAAAATACAAGTTTAAATAAATGTAGTATAACATTACTAAACGAACTCCAAAGCATGTCGAAGCATGGCACACTAATAATAGCTGGATGGACAGTTTGTCTCATGAGAGATGTTTAGATATCTACAATATCTAGATAATCTAGATAATTTCGCCAAAACTAGATAATTCACAAGTATCTAGATAATTTAAAATATCTAGATATTATAAAACGTGGTTTCAAATCCCACTTCCTATGGTACAACGTGGTATTTGAAACCATATGAAGGTGCCTTATTTTCGAATATCTAGATAATTTGTAATATCTAGATATTTTTCGCAAAACTAGATATTTCACAAATATCTAGATACTGTAAAATATCTAGATATCTCAGATATCTAAACATCTCTATGGCTATTTTACCAGTGATAGTATGGTTTGGTTTAATTCTACACCACATAGCGTATGTTGAATTTAAATATGTCTTTCACACGTGCTTTGCGGAAACAAAAAACCGAATATTTCTCTTATGATACCATGATTGGCATAGCCACATACACGTTATTAATTATTGAACTTGTTTTAGAAAACACGATCTCAGATATCAGGATGCAACATGTCAACTAACAAGCGCAAATGTAAGTCTATCGACGTGTTGTCATATTGTAAATTGTGTATGCAGTGATATGTACGAAATATCAAACTCTGAAATCCGCTCACTTTACCTCATATCACCATAGACACCATGCACAAAGTTGCGAGCGTCTCATTACAGTAAGATAGGTTTAAAATATTGGTTTTTAACAAAACTATTGCTAGGATAAGAATAATGGCACGTGCGGTAATGGATATGGATGTTGTAAGTCCAGACGTATATGTGATGATGACGGATGCTACGATAAATGTCAACAAAGCGTGGAAAATCAACAGTGCAGTGTCGAATGTAATCCTTGTTGGGTGGTTGAGGCCGAGGTTTGTTGATTCTGTATTGTAGTGTTCAATACTAAGCTTGTGTATAGTGGGACTATACATGCCATGCCGGCAACAAAGACAAATGTTGCTTTGGTAACAACAATCGTCATGTGGCAACTACAGCTTTTGAACAACGTTCAGATGCCCTGATTCATCAGACTGAGTACCAAGTAAGGCGTATCTCTTTATTATTGCTCTTCGTACTAATATCAAGTCAATAGGTTTTCAGCAATCGCAGTTGTTTCTATAATCCGAACGATTGTTCAGAAATACTTTTTTATGGAGGTACACGAGTACTTACTCTCTCCACACAACAAGTTAATCTTTGTCTATATTAGGCGTAACTACTATTTTTTGGGTAGCATTAGTAATATTTTCTGTAATAATTATTGCGACATTTATGGGGTGTTGTTCGACTGTGTTTGCTCTTGTGTTACAAAAACAAGTGAAGGCACGTGTTGTATATCCTATCCTAGTTTGCTTATATATTGTTCTATGTAGATTCCCATCACCATCGCTGTTTGTTTATTTGTGTGGTTGAGCATCATTGTTCCACTTGTCATCTTTGTTCCAATAATCCGTCATGGAAGTAAACTTCTCATCCTTCCATCAACCAAAGATGGTTTGACAATCGCTGCATTCTTCTTTGGTGGTCTAGGTGCTGCCTTGGTACCAATAATCACGTTTGACGAAATTGATAAATGGCAACGAAGAAAGCAGTACAACTGTTCAAAACTTGATGTGGCTTGTATTGTTGTTGGGTTTTCAATCGTTCAATTCTTCTTACCTATCAGTGTTGCAGCACCTATAGCGTATATCAGAAAATCAAAGGTTTTCATGATCATCACATTTGTGCTTTTAGCAATACCTTTGGTATTTACAGTTGTTGCACTCCTGTACGGAAGGTGTTTGGCAATCAAAAGAAAACCAAGAATGGATGCCAAAAAAGCTGCGATACGAATCACTCCTAGAGTTGCTGCTATTGCAACTAAACCGACTTGAGGGGATAGAACAAAAGCTGATTAATAAAATTTGGTTTTAGATAGCTATCGTGTTGACTACTTGGTGCCTTTACCCTTAGGTTCTTTTGTAGACACGCTATTTCTTGAAATGGTTTTTAAAATACTGTCAATGCTAAAAGCAAACAACCGATAATTCTGCTCTGGATTTTTGATTTCAATGAATGTTGATTTAATTCAAGGTCAATTGTAATAAACCTTTCTGCCTCTTCAAGGTAGAGATTCACAAGACTCTTAATAATCTTATTGAACCAACAGAATGTCATAAACGTTTACTGAATGGACGCAATGGGAACACGTGATATTACTTCCACCTAGTCTTGTGAAGGGTCCATAGTTAGCCATAGTGTCACAATCTTGTAAACTACACTATTGCCCACGGTGAAATTATGTTTGAAATAGTTTCGCTTTATTACCAGTAACCAATTTACGTACCAACTAGCTGAACTTTAGGCAATTCTGTTATTGAATAATCTCGCTTGGTACAAAGCTCTAAACCCACAGTTAACCACAGTGAACTAATCATGCAAAAACTTACTATTATAAATAATTGTCTACAATGATGTCAACCGCCTTTGTTGTAGTTGTTTTGTTCATCACTCTCCAAGTTCATTGTATGTTATCTTAGCCTAACAAAACCTTCTTACTATAACAATAGGCCGTCTTTCTAGTAGCGATTATATCCTCTACAGTAATGAGAACGGAACACGTGCGCCAATATTAACTACAATTGTTGGTGGAGAAAAGACTGTTGCTATAATTGTAAGTGATGATGAATATACAACTAGCGCAAATACGCAAGGTTCAATTGAAAACAAAATGTATGTTTACGTAAACACAGCTCAAGGTACGCTTTGCGAAACTCTTCTCAAATAATAACCTTAATTACATACAGAGGTGAACGAAGGAAGATTGAACTTGCTTGATACTTTAGATGGAAGGCTTGTCGAAGTTGTTGAAGGTCCTGACGAGATAGCTATATTTGCTTTTTATAGTAATAGATTCGGAGTTCGATACGTACGACGCGATGATACACACGTGCGTTTAGATTTTCTTCCTTTTTGCTGATCTAACGTCATTACACTTTAGTATTACATCACAGAACTCATTGAGTTGCTTCAACCAGCATTCGCATCATCACTTCAGAGTGTCGCTTCCTTCGAACCAAGTAATATAAATCCAACTACTCAACAACTCTTATTTTTTGCTTAGTTTATGGTCGTTATTACTGTGGATACACCCAACCTTCTCGAGGATTTGTATTGTATTCAATTTCGAGTAATGGAAGCGTTATTAGAGAGCAACTATTGAGGGGAGGTAATAGTTTGTACCTTTGAACCTTACATTGTCTGAGTGGCTTCTTTAGACCAGTACACAAATGTGACTCAAGCCCAACTGGTTTATCACAAACAAGGCCACCTAATTTTAGCTTTTATTAAGGATACCATCTTATCGTTTAGCACGTTTAAGTTCAGAGTAAGCCTATGCATATGTATAGACTCTAAGTATAACCGCAGGTTCCAAGTGGACTTATCTTCTATGATCCATTGCTTAGTATAAACAATACAAGGTCGTTTAGAATGATACACAACAAAGCCTTAGACAAACATGTACTAGCATACAACTTGATGACACCTAACAAAGAAGCTTATACAACTGTGATAAACGGCAATTTTAGGCTTCTAGTTTTTACTAATCCCGTGTTCATTGCAGAGAACATAGACTTCAATAGATTTCAAACATCTGAATTTATTGACATTGCATCAACTGAAGATAAAGTCCCTGGAGTTGTTGCTTATATCACTTACCCAGGCGAGAAATTCCAACCGATATTAAGACTAAACACAGGAGGGACTGTAGTCAGAGGTGGATTATACTTTAAGGAAGGACCCGTTGAAGTGTCAAACATTGGCTTTGGATTTAATTGTTCAATAATTGTACGCAGAGTGTCACTTGTTCAGCTTCTAACTATTCATGTAGCTTTCAGCGCAAGCAAAACGGCTTGGTCCTTTCTACTACAAAGTTATCAACTTATGTGAGTTTGATGCGGAGCCTCTCATACCTTCTGCTGTTCCTACTCCGATGCAGGGTGCGCCATTTTCAATACGAGAGCCTGCCAGTACACAGACACCCACTTCAAGTCCCATCACGCCGTCAGCAATTATTGCACCATCTACTGCTCCTACCCCGCTTACATCATCATCCAAACTCAAATTTCTTTCATTGTTTATAGTTTTCTTACTGTGGGCCGTTCTTATGCACCAATAAACAATCGTTTGTCACGTGTCTTCAAGCTGCTATTATTCTAGCAAATGACATAGATGCAAGATTGCTTATACATACCACCTGTTTGAACACAAAGTACTCTTTGAGTGTTATATTTCAAATTTTTGGTTGCTGCTAAGAAAATTCTGGAAAAAACAGTTTCTAGCCATGCCCTGGATCTCACAGATTTTCGCTTTGCAAAGAGGGTACTTGGCTTATTTTTTCAAAAGTTGTCGACCCTTTGCTACCGCCCACAAAGGAATCAAACTAACCCAAGATTTATTATCATATGACCACCTGTATCGAAATATTACGAGCACTTTTCGGCCGAAAATGACTTTGCACAGCTTTTCATGAACCCTACAGTATTTTTCCGAAACTACGCTGAATTTTAAAAACAATGCACATTTTCCGTGGAAATTTATGGTCCGATTTCTGTAAACCTTAGAGACGTCCTACACGTGATGTTCTTGTCAAAAAGGAAGAGTTATTGCCTTGTACAAAAAATATGTAGCACCGGTATTTTCATAACTTCAAAAATTGTGAACGTGCAGGTTGAACATTCTTTTATCTTTTACTTTTTATAAATTACGGTCGTTTGGTACTAAATCGAGAACTCCACTGCATAGAAACAGGCTACTGCGAGATTGTATTAAGCTACCTCCGCGTGTCCCTTATCATACAGCTAGGTTCACTAGATTGTTGTATGGTGCCTACTGCGAAGATTTGAGGCAGTGAAAACTAAGTTGTATCGCGAGGTAGTTAAATAGAGCGAGTCGAATCATACGTTCACCAATATGATTTTAAACACAAGGTATCGGTTCATAACCTTTCACAGGGTAAATTATACTCGGAATACATAGTGCTAGCTACTTGGTTGTCACGTGACACACATTTCTTTTAAGTGAGTGACACGACAAATCTTTTTGCCAACCCATTTCATATGTTGTTTGACGTTTCGCTGCAGTAGTACTTCTAGATTGTTTACACACAGTAGCGCAACCTTTTTGTATAATGTCTACTGTTTCTGCAGTGTACCAGTGTTATGAATCGGGTAATATATCTTCTCGACGCGAGTAGCCCATAAGCCAATGCTAACTACTGCTTTTTGATAAAAACTAGCGCAAGCAACTACCGAAAAGTGAATCACTCACGCTAGCATGAAAACTCATCAATTTTATCAGTTTTCTCTAATACTAACGTGGCTGGCATCAAGTCCTTGTATGTATTGTTAATTTAAAGTCATAAGAAACTGTTTTATTTACAGCAAAGTATCATATTACGTCATATGAACTTGATCCATACTATTCTTTTTTTTGATCATTCTTATTTTATTTAGAATGCGAGTTTCATTTTGCTTGGCCTCGCTTTACTTGGTTTCTCTTATTGCGACTGTATACTGTGCTTCAAGACCTACAGAGTCTGTACCTAACTGCGATGCTGCTTCTTCTGACTGGGGATGTCCTCCTGACGAATACAGAGTTTTCGGAAATGGTAGAATAGACAGACTTACCTGTAACAAACGACCAGAACCTCGAATGTCATGGGCAACAAAGGTAGTTCGAAGCAATGCCTACAGCACTTGGGCTGGCGCAGAAGACGCTAAAGAGACCAATTATGTCCCAGAAAAGGTTATGGACATTAGCATTCGTGTCAACAACTATGCCTTCAAATACCGCGGTATTCTTATCTATGCTCAAGATGCAGATGGTAACAGAGTTGGTGAATGGCTTCTACCAGATGAAAAGAACCGTACGGTGAAAAAAGCAAAAATCACGTGATTAGAATATTGCAACACTACATTTTCTGTCTTTGTTTTTTTTGCTTTTTTACTTGTCGTTCACGTGTTGACATCTTTTTGTAGCGTTCTTTCAATTACCTTGGCCTGATACACATGAGTGTCGCCAAAGTATAACACACAACAGTGCTGAACTTAAGCCTCTCAAGTCAACCTGGAAATGGAAGGCTCCTCCAAAGGGAACAGGTCCAGTAACGTTTCACTGCTTGATTAAACAAGGTGATGCTAATACTGGCGCGTTTTATTGGCCAAACAATGCAGGACAGGGACCACTCAAACTCACCGAATCAACTGCAAGTAAACCACGCCAAACATGGTTTCAATCCAACGTGAGAGTCTTTTTTGTATTTTCGTCTGTATGAAACTAATGTTTCTTAGAGAGGTCAATCTTGTACTGATAGATGCGCTGAAGAGAACCTGCAATGTGATAAAGTCCATATGGAGCGTGTTAACAGCCCTACGAGAATCGAACAGCTCATTATTCCACAAAGTTTCCCATGCAAACTGCCATATGTCAGTGGATGTAGCAACAAAGGAGCTACAATGGGTACCGATGGTCTTTGCTACTATGATGACACCAGATGCGCAGAACAAGGACGTAACAGTCAACCTGTGACTTGTGAATCAAGAAGTGGTGATACAAGAATTGGGTATGCTAACATCAAACTCTTGCTTTTGTTTTTTTTGTACTTCAATGTAATTGAACTTACTTTTTTTGTTAGACTTCGTATGTGCAAATGTCTCGCATCTACTCTTCCTCCTGCCAACCCAGGTAGAACTGTTATTGCTGCAAGAGGTACAACTTCACCTGCCACAAAATCAACTGCATCTTTCTTATTCATGGCTCTCGCTGTCCTTGGCTTGACAATGCGTTCAACCGGAAAGATGTCAACAACACTCATCTTGGCTCTCTTCCTCGTTGCTATGGTTTCCTTACCATCAATTAATGCTCATAACTGGTCAAAAAGCTACTCTAGAAGCCAAGACATTGCAAGTACAACAACACCTTGCCCACCAAAACGACAGCCTGCCCCTCATGCTCAAGTTGGGAAAAACCAAAAATTCGAAATCGAATGGACTGTTGGTCACACACAGCCTTCATACTATGTCATTGTGAAGGCAGAAGATGAGGCAAGACTCAGCGAGGTTTCATTCGCTGCTATGAACGCCTACATGGACAATGCGCCTAACAGCGCATGCCAGAACTTACCTGTATACCACAGACAGTTTAGAGCTCGCGATGCTGGCTTCGACCCTTTCTTACAATACTACAGTGGACCTATCCCTGAAACTTCTCCAAACTTTATTCCAAGACCTTTCGGCGTTTGGCGAGATGATGCTACTTTGTTTGGATATAAAAACGAACTTGAAGTAAGAAACTACTGCGAGTATAGAAGCAATGACTTGGATTTTGTTCTTGGTATCTTCAAGTTCGAACATTACGCACACAGACCTCAAGATGCTGATATGGTAAGGCTTTCCATACCAGCTGATGCCCCTTTTGGTGATTATGTCATACAATGGCTATGGAGAGGATATAGAGATTGTGTTGATGTTAGCTACGTTAATAAGCAGATAGAACATATTTATGGTCTTCCAAATCCTGCTGGTGGATTCACGTAAGTATTGCTTTGTCTTTTTTTTTTTTGCAACCCGTTTTCTTACTCTCTTTAGCCGTATTGATCATTGTTACTTACCAAATCCACGTAATGTTTATGGTACGTGATATCTTTAAGCTTAAAAATCATGTGATTTTTGTTGTGAAACACGTGTTTTTTTTTTTTGAAAAGAAAAAGTTGGTGTGCTTTATTGTATTCTTTGTTCGCATTATCCTTTCCTGACTTTTTTTATAGAATGCCATAGAATCTATACAGGCACAGATATTTGCGCCAGGTATTGTCAAACAAAAGGCGGATGCAACGCTTTCATTGTTATGCCAAGATCACTAGTTGCAAACAGTTACAACAGTCAAGCCGACCTTATTCCTCAACTGTGCAGAGATAATGTTGTAGATCTCGGAGAAGATGCCAAAAACGTTGATATTTGCTTCACTGTACGTGGGCGTGTTCCATCTGAAACTTTCGGATTAGAAGAAGTTGTACACGCTGGAGATCCAGCTTACCACTCAACATGTTACATCAAAGGATCTGGTCGCCTCTTTGAAGACTATGAAATACCTCCTCAACATCAAGATATCCCTTGGAGACACGGAGACGAATGCATCTCTTGTGACGATGTGAACCTGAACAAAAACATAACGCGTGTACCTAAATGGCCATTAACAAACGACTGCCGAAACTGTGACTTGGAACCAAAAACGGACACGCCACCTTTCAACCCACCTAAACTGGTCCTCCGAGAAGCGAGCAAGTTCTGCGATGGACATGCTAGTTATTTAAACCTTGGTGGAGGTACGAGGCATCATGATTGTCCTGGTGATACATGGAAGCAATGTAAGAAAATTGTCTACATAAGAGGACGTGCTTCACCTTGGCACACCCGTCATTTTGCTGGTGATTGCGCTGCAGCTGCAGCTAAAGATCCAGAGTGTTCAGATGAAATCTACACTCAGAACATTAGCAATATAAGTTATCAAGGTAGATTTGCTGTAAAATGCTACTGTATGACAAAGAAGGCTTGCTGCAACGGATGTAGACCAAGAACACCAGGATCCAATGCTAACCTTTGGAATGTATACACTCTGGACCGTGGATCCTAATCTATGTTGACACAAGCTAGCACTAAAAGTAAATAAACTACTCATTTTTAACAACACTAAGTGCGATGAAAATATTTCAGTTGAAGCAATTGGAAGACTGTAGTTGTGAACATAATGTTAGAAGCTCTACATTATGTTCTAACAGCGGTCGAAATTGTAAAGTGACAGTACAAGGAAGCCAGATACTAACTATTTAAGTACCATTAATTAAGCCCATGTTTGGCCAATAATTTCAAAGTTTAAACGCATCACTAAGAATCATGCCGTACGATGAAGTGGTTGCTCCAGGAGGTTTCTGTTTGGTGGTAGTTGTTGTTCCAGCGATCATATGGTTCGGTATTGTTATGCACAACATAGCGTACGAATACAAGTGCAGAGCTACACTTGGAGACTTTTATTTTTGTTTTGAATTAATCACATGTTTCAATCTTTTTGGTAAAACGCCTTACCTTTGTTCGTGTAATCACTTCAAACTTGTAAGCTCTGTTTTTATTGAAATACGACATCATTTTGTTCAGAGAAAAGTAGCCTCGTTTCATTACGTTTTATTAGCCGAGCTTCAAAGTATTGAACTCTTGGTTTAGAAAGCACGACCTTAGGTTTCAAGATGCGACTTGTCATCTTTCAAGCGCCGACGTGAGACCATCAGTATGTTGTCAGATAGTAAATTGTTCATGCAGTAACATGTACGAAAAGACTACTCACAGTGGTCACTCATATCACCATAGACATCATGCACATAGTTGCGAGGGACTTATTACAGTAAGGTGGGTTAAAGTGTTGGTTATTAACAAAACTAGGATAAGACTAATGGCACGTGCGGTAATGGCTATGGATGTTGTGAAACAACACGTAAATGCCATGGTTTTGCTTGTACGCTTACCAACTTCTTTGTGCGTACAATAATGTGGGCTAGGTCAAGACAAATGTATAAAAAGCGTGGAAAATCAACAGTGTACTGTCGAATGTAATCCTTGTTGGGTTGTTGAGGCCAAGGTTGTTTATTCTGTTTGCAAGCGTTCAATACTAAGTTTGAGAATATAGTGGGACTATACATGCAATGATGGCAACAACGATAAATGTTGCTTTGGTAACAACAATCGCCATGTGGCAGCAACAGCTTTTGAACAACATTCAGATGCCCTGATTCATCAGACTGAGTATCAAGTACGTTGTCTCTTTTTTTTGTTCATTTTTCTCAGCAGCAATAACTGATATCAAGTCAATAGGTTTCCAGCAATCACAGCTGTTTCTATAATCCGAACGATTGTTCAGAAATAGTTTTTTATGGAGGTATAGTACTGCACTCTACAAACGAGGCACTTTATCTATCTTAGGTGTAACCACTGGCAGCTGGATTGTTTTAATTATACCGGCTGTTATACTTGTTTTGTCATGCATTGTATATAGTGTAGGCGCCAGTGTTTTTGCCCTCACATCAAAAGTAAAGGCACGTGTTTTATTCATTAATAATTTCATTTGTTTATTTGTTGCGGATAGCCTTTAGTCACCATTGCTTCATGCACATTTGTGTGGTTGAGCATCATTGTTCCACTTGTCATCTTTGTTCCAATAATCCGTCATGGAAGTAAACTTCTCATCCTTCCATCAACCAAAGATGGTTTGACAATCGCTGCATTCTTCTTTGGCGGTCTTGGCGCTACCTTGGTACCAATAATCACGTTCAAAGAGATTAACAAATGCCGAGCAACCCGCAATGTTAATATTTCAAAAGAGGCACTGATGGGCGTTGTTGTTGGGTTTTCAATTGTACAATTCTTCTTACCTATCAGTGTTGCAGCACCTACAGCGTATATCAGAAAATCAAAGGTGTTCATGATCATCACATTCGTGCTTTTAGCAATACCTTTGGTATTTGCTACTATAACACTAACCCTATCGCTACTGTTAACACATTGTCAAAGGAATCAGTCCAATACCAGCAACAAGAAAATCAGAAAACGCAAAACCTCAGCTTCTGATATTCCTATTGAAACATCTACACCTAATAAAGGCAGCGAAATGGAATCTATCTATTATGGAGATAGCCCGTATGATATTTCTGAAACTGGGTGAAAAGAGGAGCACCTGGCCTACAGTTGTATTGATCTTGTACCTCAATCTAATGCTTAGTCTAAACATATCATACGGCAATAAAAACGTTAAACAGTATACCGTAAAAAGTGTAATTAGCAGACTAATACTACTGGGCTGAAAAAACTAAGAATTAAAGATTTATTTCTTTTCAAACAAATAATGAGATACAAGCCATTCTTGGCCGTTATCAAACCCGAAAGTTTCAGCACAACTAGAACCAATTATTAAAAAGGAATGCGAAGGATTTCAAGAAAAAAAAGAAGTAGCTCGTACCCAATGTAAAACAAACGCCAGTTAACCCACCATTTTGTTTCATTACCCTTACCATAAGTATTAGTAAGTATAGGCCATATAGCTCTCTTGTTGCTGTCCATTTTCTTAAGCCAAGTATTTAATGTCTTCTCATAATGTTGACCTGAGTAAAACATCAAAAAGGGCGTCCTAGCCTTCAAAAAGAAAACCCAAAGAGACTGGTAAAACCACGAAAAAAATAAGAAAGTTGTTCTCCTCTAAAAAGAAAAGCAAAAACAACTGATATACTATAGTACCATTAACACGCCAGTGTTTGACAATATTTAAGTCTTCTTGGAAGTAAATAAGCAAGTCATCGCTTGGCATTGTTCCACCAGTGAAAAAGTTTTCAGCCATCCATCCATCAGTAAAGTGATACACCTAAACTTGTATTAAAAATAAAGCCAATCAGTGATACTCTTGGGAAGAGTCTTTAACAAGAACAAAAACGAAAACAAACTGGTTATTGTTGAAGCAAGTATTCTTCACGTGAAGGTTTTTTTTGGTTTTTTTTTTTTTGCGTACGTGTTCTTTGTGGGTGAATATATGGACAAAGAGTGTGCCCTTTGGGTTAAGCCATGAAGCAATATTAGCCATAAGTTTTTTATAGTTCTTCATATGCTCAAACATCTCAACAGAAACAGCACGATCAAAACTAACAATCAGTAAGAATTTTTTTTGAAATGTTTTTTTTTTCCCTTTTGGTTCGCGAGGAACTGCTTGGGAACGTACCGCTCATCAGTTGTAAATTCGTTAATATCACAAGTGATTGGATGAACGTTATTCAAACCGAGAGTTTTGCATTTTTCGGTGATGAATTCACGTTGCGAGTTTGAGTTGGATACACAAGTTACATCGCAGTTAGGGAAATGAGTAGCAATATAAGTGGTCAAACTACCCCATCCGCAACTACAAGAAACAATTAGATATCAAGAAACAAGAAACAGCACCAAACAACAAAGTTTTACAAAAAAAGCGAAATTTTTTCTTAATTTTGCCGACTATGTTCAGAAGCGTCAAATTGCATTAAAAATGCGCGTTAGCGTTTTAGTTATGTCTTGACAGGCTATACAACAATTTTGGGAACGCAATAAGCCATTTAGCCAAAAGTAGTGATGAACGGAAGAAAAAAAATCCGAGCGTTGTTTGACAATAAGACTATCTGTTTTTTGTATTTCTAGTAGTGATAGTCGCGTACCCAATATCTAAGACTTTATCGCCGTCTTGAATGTTAGCGCGTTCGCAAGTTTGCTTCAACATCGCTTCTTCAGCTTGTTTTAGCGTCTTAACGCCTTTTGGCCTATAGTTTTACGTTAGAACGGAAGATGGAGAAAAAAGCGCAAAAAAAAAGCGTACCAGATGCAAGAACTGTACTTTAAGTATGGTCCTAAAGAGTGTTAGACAAAATGATTCCGAATCGTTCGGTGCGTTTTCGTTTACCCAAAGTGAGATAAAAAAGCTCAGCTGGTACTTCGTAGTGCTGTTTGTTAGCGTCTTTCGTCATAACAGCGATAGGACCGACTTTAACCGAGTCGATAAACTCTTGTCGCTGTTTCATGCGCTTTTCAACACCCACAGCGTTTAAGCCCTTTAATTGAGCACGAATGAGCGTTCTTGCGCCTAGCCGAAGGATGAAATCGGGCAGCATATTTTTCTCTACAATGTAGAGAATAACAGGAAACAGGAGCTTGAGTAGGTAGTACAACATTGTATATTACTGTCTGTCTTCTGATTTTGGCGCTAAGCCGGGAGTAAATTCACCTCCTTAACGTTATCCGCCGCCTTCGTTTTATAAACGCACCTCCGCCTAAATACGGTCGCCTGTATTTACTCAGCACCTAATAATTGGTTTTATCAAAAATGTTTCTTGCTTGCACTAGAGCTTCCGTTGTATCAAAAGGGACTAGTTTGCAGTACTACACGCGCTCTCAACGAGTATTTGGCTGCAACAGCATTAGAAATTGTCATGATGCCGCCACCGCGCGTAAAATAACTAAAAACTGGAGTACGTAGCATTATAACGAAAAGTGCTTCAAAACTAAACTCAATCGTCTTAAACTCGAGCTCACGCGTCACTATAGAACAGGCACAACGCCAAAAGGAGAGATACCTAGCGAAAGGAAAAAACCATCATTTATGGCCTAGGGAGTTTACAAAGTTCATGCCAAGCATCAAAGACTATAAATTCGCTACGCTAGAATTCAATAAGCTCCAAAAGAGAGGAATAGCAAACTGCGAATGCTACAACACAATGCTCAGCGAAACAACGCGTAATTGCTTATTTCATGGTTACGTTAAGCGACGTAACAAGGACGGCAGTCCTGCGATACAAGATACGCCTGTAGTTGCGTTTATGAAGGAGTTCGAAAAAAACGGCGTCAAACCGGATGTAACAACGTTTAATATCCTTGTAGACTTCTACGCACGCTCAGATTCACCTCAGGAGTTCTTAAAGTATTATAAAAGTATCCTATCAGCTAGTATGAAGCCAACAATACTTACTTTTACGAGTATTATTGATTATTACACGAAAAAATATAATTGGATAAAGGTTGACTTTTGGCTTGATGAAATGTTCAAGTATGGTATTAAAAAGGATGGATATGTATACTCTATATTATTTAGAGGTTATGGAGGCTCTGTACATAGTAATAGGTTCAACACGTTGCTCAAGGAACTCAAGAGAGATAAAAATTTTACACCGAATAGTCATGTCTTTACGGAGATCTTAAAAGGGTTTATCAAAAGAGGGCAGGATTCTAAAATACCAGGTCTTATCGAGGAGATAAAGAAAGCTGGGTTTTATCCAAATATAGCAGTTATAACTGTTTTAGCTAGATAGTACGTGACAACAACGTTCTTTGGTTTTTTTTTCTGATCTCGTTTTTTCCTATTTTTTTCTTTAAGTATTGTTTGTGTTTGTACATGATTACTTATTTTCTTTTTTAAGCTACTCTCGTAAAGAGTCAGTTAAAGATCTTGATAAACTACTTAAGGATGTTAAAGAAGCTAAAGACTTTTCTCCTAATAGATGGTTCTTGAATGTAATGATAAGATCTTACAATACACTTGGTGAGGTAGATAAAGAGAAAGAGACAATGGAATACTTGCATAGCCTTGGTTTTGAAGATGTAGATAGGAAAACAAGGATCTCTCTTTCAAATACAGAAATTCTAGATACAGTACCTCCTCTTGGTGATGAGTACCATGATTATACATCAAAGTTAAGGCAAAAAAAATATAATAAGATTTATATTGATGATGAAACAACCTCAAGTGCTCCTACTAAAAATATGGAATCACCTATTGGAGTACGTGATTTCATTGATCTATTAAATGAAGAAGGTGATGAGATTAAGGATTCTGAAAGCACTCCACGTAAAACCGACTTTTCAGCTCTGTAATAAAGAAAAACTCTTACGGGTTTTTTTTGAATTTGTAATGTTCATTTGTGGTGTATATAATATGATGCTTTTAGCATCTGTAATAAAAAAACTTCTAATAACCAATATTATGTTCAATATGCTATTATTCATTTTGAAATTAGTTGACTCGAGTCAACAGTAGACTATTAACACCACTAATAGTGCACACCTGCCTTTGTTTTGATACTCATCTGGTATTGAAGTCCATATTGCTCTTGATGTGTAATTTGCCAATACCTTCAAACCTTTGTCTGGTACCTGTATACGTGATAAATTAATCTTATGTAGACTTGCCAAAGCCTTAATACCGTCATTTATTACATTGCACTAGTACACGCCTATAATATGTACACCTGCAATTAAATGCAAGTGCCTATCGGTAATATCAAAAGTGCGCCTGTGACCATACGTATATCTATGTAAATGACACACTTGCCTACGGCTGTTAAACGACAGCTTTGTATTTTGTAGTAATGGACAACCAGAAAACATTTTCACTTCCAAGTAGAATAGAAGTTTTATTATCCAATGTGGCTACGGACAATGTCGTGGAGTAAGTGGCATGCTTGAGCTGTGCGGAGCGCAAATGTCCGTTGTTTCAGAATATGAACTATCATTTCAATGGGAGCAATGAGCAAACCCTAGAATTAGAGAATAAGGAGCGAGTGCTGACTTATCGGGGATGCCACAGCCCATTGAAACCATTAATTTTTAGCATGCTACTTAACAGCTCTTCACAAACTGTTGTAGGTTATTGTATTAAAATAGTGATTTCATATGTTAACATAATGTCTTTGCACAATATATAACAAAGTACTGTGTCACATATGCAACTTTATTGGCAGTAATTGTGATACCTATCAAGATTGGATGTTGTAGGAGATAGTATTAACTGTTGTACACGCTCACAATATCTTTCTTGGTTCAGCTTTGTAAGATGCTGTATAAAGTTCATCATCATTCATTGTAAACTCCCATCCACTTATGAGAGCTCTTAGCCAAGGTACTGATTTAAAATTATAGCATGGTATCAACGTTTTGTTGAAGTTGCTACCTATCTTAAGAAGTTTTGTACAGATTGACATACTGAAGTGTGGTGGCGGTATAGTTCCTGGAACACTCTTCATAAATACTATATCAGTTAAGTACAATCCAAGAAAAGCCACTTGAGGTTGGTTGTTTTCATAACGCTTTCTACAAGAGAGAAATAAGTGATACTGCCTTAACAAGAACAAATTGAAGAAGAAAAAACCCAAATGTTGAAAAAAAATTGATATTGAGGTATTAGTGTACTCTACCAGCGTATTTTTTAAACGTACAAGCAAAACTCACGAAGATGAGCATGGTTATGTAGCCTGGTAAGTAAATTCGAAAAACTATCTAACAATTGCATCGTTGATTTCGAAACCTGCAGTCATTATGGAAAATTATTAATGATTGCTTAATATTATAAGGTGAAAGCATAATGCAATAAGAATGATAAAACAAAGTTTCCTAACCTCGCTCCATGTGACTTTGAGCCTATGTAGTGAACCATGATTTAGACCGCTTGTAATTGCCATAGCGTCATTTGTGTTGCCGAGATCAACTAGACAACCACACAACTTGATAATATATGTTATTCGCTTTGCGCGGATCTTGGCAGTCTCTCCATCCAGAATTTGTTTTACGATATATCCATTAACCTTGTTAAAACAAAATGAGTTTCTAGGCGATCTAAACGCTGTAGGTAAATTAAATGACCTTACCAAGTTAAAGTTGTCAATTGCGGTATTGACAGAAGCAGGGCGAGCTGGTCCAAAGAGTTGGTCAATAATCTCGCATTTCCTCATTCTACAAAAGAAAAATTACAAAAACTCAGTCAGAAAACTCATACAATTCGTGTGTTTTGAGAGTCATCTCCATTGCAAGTATCTTCTCAGGTATGTTCCATATTTTATCTGTTTGGTTGATAGATATCTTTGGCTTCAAAATATTTGCTTCCAAGACGTTGGGGTAACGGGATCCTTGGAAACAATATTGTGCTAAAGTCTTCTTCAAAAAAAAGTCAGCGAAAATGTACCTGAAGATCGAACACTTACGTTGCTTTCAAGCATTACTTTTATCCTATTAGAGAATGCTTCTATTAAGATTTTATGGTGTTCTGGAG
Organism: Trichosphaerium sp. ATCC 40318; assembly: GCA_038496445.1. Lineage (NCBI taxonomy): Eukaryota > Discosea > Flabellinia > Trichosidae > Trichosphaerium > Trichosphaerium sp. ATCC 40318. The sequence continues at coordinate 48,070 of JALMLS010000461.1, forward strand.
ATAACACTTCAAGGCAAGCTTCAAACTCTGGAGCAAAAGTATTTGATCCGCTTGCAGCAATTGTATCACAAAGTGGCACGTGAGATAAAACATATCCCAAAAACTGAACTATCCTAGTTTGAATTTCTTAGCTTTGATCATATTGACAGTTATTCAGGGAGTAATGTACCTATTAGCATCGGTGCTGGTTGGATTCACTTTGTAGACAGCCATGAGCTTAGTAATAAGTTGAGAAGCGAAATTATTTTGATAAAAGAGACCACCAGCAATAATAGCAATAAACTCGCCTAAAGAACAATAGGCATTAATGTTTCATACAACCTAAGGATGATGCAAATATCTAGCTTAGACGTACTTGAAGTGTCGTAGTTAATAGTTTTAATGCACAAGTTCTCAGCACATTCAGATCTTACAAACTTTGTGTTGTGACAAACTAATTTTACAAATCCGTCTATTGTGCACTTGTCTATGATTTCTATATTGAAAGGGTAGTTATCCCTATTTTCTGCATTCCGATATACTAGTTCTTTACATAATCTAATATCCCTGTATATCATCTAAAGCAACTAAGATAAAAGAAGAAAAAAAGTACAAACTTTTTCAAAAAATGGAAATCGAAGTTTGAGCAAAACACTAAACAATTTTTTAAACACGTGAACAGAGATAAAACTTTGCGGATTCCCTTTCTCAAAACCAAAAAAATGAATTGGTCGACACATGATGTTGAAATGTTTCGATGAAAACGGCTCTGAGGCATGTTGTTCCTCGAGCATGTAAACTGTTGCTTTTTTTGAAGTAATTGATAACAAAACGTTAACGTACAGCATCAATTTGAGGATATTCCCGTAACAAGTCTGCGGTAGGGTTAACGAGTAGGCGTCCGAACGTTGCCCATGTACCACGGAACAATGTAAACATATTACAAGCTAGTGAACGTTGTTTAAAATTTTTTCTGATTTAACATGCGCTAATACGTACCATCTTCATATTTGATACCGTTTTTCGCTAACAGAGGCTTTTTCCATGTGGCTGGTAACGCAACGACGGCGCACCACGATTTCGATACCTAAACTACGTTATTTACGTATACGACGCGTGATACTAACCCTAGAGCAGTTGTTGCATAGATGCTGGGGAGAAACGTTAACAAATATGTATTGAAGTATCTCGTTAGGTAGAGCAGCTATTGGAGTGGTCATTATGAGATGGAACGTGTTTTGATGATCCTTTCCAAAATAGCAATTCACCTAACAAAACTGTGCAGTTACGCCACTGTGCTACACAACGAACTTACGCATGTTTGTATCTCTACTGTGCTAGCTCGCACTTACAGTGAACAAATATGTTCAACAAAAAAGCGTTACATTTTATTTATCGATTCTGGACGCATTGTTATGCTTGATCTATTGCGAGGTGGCAATAAGAACTTTATTGGTATTCGCCTTCGGTTTTTTCATATGGTGGAGATGGCAAAAGCTCTATTCATATAAAATTGTAATGTACCTAATCTACATAACTGTTCTGTGCTGGTACGCTATACAATTCTTTCGAATACATTCGTTATTTGTGAATCACCCATTAGTATGTGGATTGCATCTAACACAACAGCCTAGATAAATGTAAGTACAAGTGAAAAAAAAACCCTTTTCATTTTAGAAAAAAATATAATTACAGATTTTACTGGTTCATCAATCTCATCCTTTGGAATGAGGTGAGGGCTTGTATTTACTTCAAGAAGCCATGGTTTAAAACCCTCATCCACCAATATATCTAATACACGTGAGTACTATAAAAAAACTGAGATAAATCACAAACAGTACCTATGCCAAGAAGATCAAACTTTCCTTCGTCTTTTTCTGAGTATTCAACACGTGGCTCAATAAGTTTCTTAATAATATCTTTGATCCTAGTCATCATTAGCTCATGTTTGTATTTCTTCAAGAATTTACCTTTGCCATAGTATTTCTTTATTAGATTTTGGGTACTTCTCTTCTAGGTATGGCCAGAGCTGACTTATTTTGCGAACTTTTTGCTTTAGTCGAGATAATTTATTTGATATTGCCGTATTTGTAACATGTATGCGTTTATCTTTTGTATTGTCAAGCGTGTACCTGAACCAAGTATCTGTTAAACATAGAACAAAACAAACGAAAGGTTATCTGAACGTACAAGCACTCAGAAGCCCGAACTAGTCCTTCCTTTGCAATGTAAATCTCCAAGGGCTTTAAAGAGTTCACAAGTACGTAGCTGGACAAATATACAGTGTTAACAGTTGTGTGATACTAATATAAGATGACTCACATGCGTAAGTCAAACTTGTATCCATCAAGAAGAAGTGGTCTCTTTAGATACTCTTGAATCACAAAGTGACGTTTTTCTCTTCTACACTTTTGAGCCAAATATTCCAAGTTGTTGTTTATCATAATACCCCAACCACACGTGCCTAGAATACTCTCATTTTATAACGGTTAAAGGAAAGGTAAGGTCGAATAAACTAAAATATTCTGGTGATAGTACACTCAACCAAAAAATACGTGCAAATGTTTTTTGAGCATGTGATATTTTTCAAACTTCTCAGTTGTTTTTACCTGTTGTAGGCTTGGCGATGTAGTATCCATCGCTAAACTCTGCTATTTTTGACTTTTCTCGGGGATAAACAAAGCCTTTAGGGAAAAAGTCGTATTCACGTGGGTTTTCGCTGTGTAACTTCATAAGGTATTCATTCAGGTTATCCTAAGGCGAAGATTATGCCAATACTAATATAATGCTCGTAGAGTTGTACTTTTAACGCTAGACCACGTATTGACGCGCAACGCTTTACTCTTTGCCCATTCCGCAAGTTTTGAGGTACATCACCGTATTCAACCCACAGCAAATCAGCCTGTACGATATTTTAGCTCAAAGTGAGAACAACGGCGTACTTCAGCTTGATTTTCATCCGTTAATCGCTTCCAAAGACCTGTTTTGATGAGGAGCTGTGATACGAACGCTGTGCTTTTTTCTGGGCTTCGTATTACAAATGATCTTCCTTGTGCCGACATTTGCGTACTAATGTTGACAAATTAAAGAACAAACACGTGATGCAAGTGTTATTTATTCCTACGAGATATTTCAGCTATGCCCATCTGTTTAGTAACCACTCAAGGTTACAATGAAAAGACAAGGTATCTACACTTTCGGACTTTCACCGATTCTTTATTGGTCTTCTCAAAGCATATCATGACCACTGCAACCACTTAGATAAATATTGTAAATAGAGTAATAATATAGGGTGGGGCTACATTAATTGTTGCTTGTATGTGCAGAAAGCTATGTGTTTATTCTTAAAATACAAACTATTTACAAAGTTTTTAAGAATCAGATTCAGAATCAGAATCAGAGTCATCGTCTTTCTTTTTGCCCTTAGGAGCTTCAGCGTTCTCAACAACTTGTTGATATCCTGCTTGTAGTTGTGGATCATCGAATTTTTGAAGAGAGGCACCAGTGAGGCTTGTTTTGTTCTTTCCAGCGAGTTTAGTGTACTTCCTTAACATCTTGGCAAAAGGTACAATATTCTTGCGTCCAACAGAGAAGCATAATATGACTTTACTTACTCCTTTATCGCGAGGTACCAAACGGACCTTTACAACACAATGTTAGATGGCATACTAAGAGTGTTTTTACCAATAATTACTTACCATGTCTCTTTGGGTTGGACCTGTTGCCTTCTTTTGACCCATGACATACTTTTGATCTCCGTTGAGGATGAGGGTGATACAGTGACTTGGAAAACCAATTGGTCCTACACCAAATAAACAAACGTCTTTCTCAAGAAATACGAAGAACAAAAAAAAGAATGTTTGTTCTACACTCACCTCTTTGACCACTGTAGATGATTAAGTAGACTGTTTCTGGACGTCCGCCAGGTTTATTCTCAATAAGGAGATTCATGTAACTTGTTTTGTAAGCCGCTTGAACAAGAGACATGCCTATTTTGTATCTGAACTGATGAAATGGCCAATATCCGATGGCTTGATATTCTGTCTTTCCTTTGATAGCTTTCGTTAATCTTTCAATTGTTGGTACAACTTCATGGATATTGTTTTGATTGTAGAAAAGATCTTTGCCAATCTATTGTATCATTGGTAAACAAACACGAATATGAAGAAAAAAAAAAGAGCAACGAAATAAAACTGTTTTGCCAAGCACATGTTGAAATCTATTACGTACTTGAGTCATTGTTCTTTATTGTTTGGAGGAGTTTGTTTTTGTTCTGTTGATGTGTTTGTGTTTGTGTGTAAGAGATGTAGTTAAGTTGACGCAAAAAATATTCACGTGAAGTTCACCAGAAAAAAGGAAAAAAAAGATCACATCATCCTCATGAAAAGAAAGCAAAATGATTCCCGGTAAATTGATATTCCTCTGTGCTCTTTAAATGAATATTAAACTGGTTTGGAGAAATCGTGTTTTATCGTGTAATTTATCACGTACACATTATCACAAAAGTCACGTGATGGCTTATATGGCGTAATTAAAGCCCGATCGAGTCCTTGAGTGGTTCCGTAGGTTCTATGTAGGTTTTTGAATGTGAAAGTTCGTGTGATCACTTTTTTGAGGAGAAGGCAAACATTCAAAAAAACACCAAGACTAACATTGACTCATTTACCTTGCGCTTAACAAACATAAACAAAACACAACAACAACAACAGCAACAACAACCTCTTAACAAGTGCGAATAGAGAATACACTTTACATTACCACATTCAAAAACTAACTTGCAGCGGATAGAAAATGTCTCAAAAAGAATACACTAAACTGTACAAAGAAGCCCTAAAGGACAATTTGGAAAAAGCCATCAAGTTGTTTAAGGAAACTGTTCCTAAAGCTGACAGGACAGAACTTGCACAAGCGATTGAGGAGCAAAAAAAGACACTAAAGGAAAAAGGAACTGAAATCACGAAAGTGAAACCAGTTACTGACAAAGATTTCGGCCGGGCACAACGTGGAAATAAATGCCAAAAAGCTTTGATCAAATTTGGTATTGCTACTTTTCGTAAGTACCCTTCTCCCTTTGCCTTCTCTAAAGCGTTTATCACTGACTCTGTATTGTCACTTAGGTATGGTTTTGAAAATGATTGGGATTCCTGACGAGATTGCTGGCGGAGCTGCTGAGGAACTCATGAATGGAGAAGAAGATCCTAAAGAAAAGTTCAAGAAAGCTTTCTTAGCTATCAAGAAAGTACGTAAATATACATTTGGTAGCACACACTAACAGTCATCTGTTTAGGCGACAAGTGAAAAAGGAAAAGCTAAAGCAATCATTGGATTCATAAAGGCAATATCAACGAAAAAAATACTCAAAGCTCTCAAGAACCAATTCAAGAAGCACTCAACGAAAACAAAGTAAGTACACGATCGAACCAGTTTTTTTTTATTGTTGTTGCTAATTCTTCTTGTTTCAGACTCAAATGGTTGAAATGGGGATTGATTCTCACTGCTAAACTGGTTGCCATCTTTGCAACTGATGGAGTCGCATTGATTGCTATGATTATATTGGCACTGTTTGATGCTGCAAAGTGGGTTACAGCTCTAAACGCTGTTAGAAAAGAATGCTTCAAAAAGAGTACAACCACTACGTGAATCAGCAAGCAACGTTTTATTCAATAAAGCAATTTCCATTTACGAACAGTATAATTTCTGAGATGTGAAAAATCTCGAATTTTCAGTGCTGGTTTGGTTTGCGTCTGACTGTTACTTCTTACGTTACGACTACAAGAGTACGGATGCCGAATTGCTTAGAGTAGAAGTTTTTTCAGCAAGAGCTTTTCGGAGAGTACTCTGGAATAACCTAAATGACACCAGCTCAGTTTGCTGTATACACAAAGCGGTTTTGTGGAGATTGGTGAAAAGCAAGAAATTGTCATGTGATAAGACGTCACTACGCATATTTTAGCTCAAGAATGTAGTGCAGACTGTAGTTTACAGCTAAAAGTTATTTTGGTTAAACAGAGTGCGTGAGAGTAGTTTGGGTTAAAAAAAAGCGTCTGGTGGCTTCCAATGAAGCCTAACAACTTTCAATTTATCATAACCATAACCGTTATGTCGATAACCAGTTTTCTAAGACCTTTAGTTTGTCACCCGATTAGCCGATAAGAACTCATCACTACTTCGTACATAGTGCCCAGGTGTCACATGCACAAGACTAGAGCATTTGTTGTGACAATATCACGGAACTGCGGTCCAAGCTTTTCAAGATAAGTTACGCGCTTTACCAAATCTCATTTGGGAGAACATAATAAATAGTATATTTCATAAATTATGGTGCTGTACTCTCTAGTTGTTGTATTGGCGTGTATTGGCTGTATGATTAAAGGACAAATTACAAATTTCAACACCGCAAGTAATATTTGCCAACAAAAGCACGTGATATTACGAAACTTACTTTAAGATCTAACAATGATTTAGTGGCACAATGTTGCCAGAGATAATTAGCGAAAACGATTTCGAGTTTTTCTTTTACAAGACAGAATCCCTACGGACCGGTTCCGACAGCCTGTGGCTTAATGCGCATCGTAACGACGATAAAAATTACACGAGGAGCACCTGTCAAGATTGCCGTAACATGAAAAACTGTACAAAATGTGAAGAAGCATTATCATCTTTCACCTGGCAGAATAGTCAAACACCTATTTTACAAACTGATCTGTTTCTTGTTGGTGCCAATGGGAGTATTCATACGTTTTTGGTCAAGTACTTCAAGAACACCGGTGAACCTAGCTTTGATGGCGCTGGCGGTCAAGAAAGATGTCTTCAGATGCAAAATTTTTTTGGTATGCATCTACATTGTGTCTACGGTTGACTGTATCTAGGCTTCAATGACGTCCCATGTAGCTCAAGAGGTTGGCCCGAATGTACTAGTATACCTACAATTACCCCTACAACTGTAGCACCGAGAAGTATAGTACCTACAGGCACCATATCGCCTAGCTATAATTCCGTCATTGACGGCACCTTTTCTGTAGTTGGAACAACGTATGCCACTTTAGGTAAAGACTATAATTACACATGTAAATAACCAAAAATAGGAGATGTCGTGTTTGCAGAGAATACAGTGATTGTTGTTGGTTCTAACTCATCAATCTCAATAGGAGGATGTCCTATTTTTAAAGACAACATAGTCATTGATACAACTGCAGTGAGTATTGACTCGTTGACATTGATGAACTTTAGAGATGATTGTGTGATTGATACACAAAATGTATCACTTTCAGACATGAACTCATGCTTTAAACAAAGTGCGTAATAACCACAAGTTGAAAGTGTTTCCTAACCTTCTCCCAAACAGATACAGTTGGAAGTTTAGTTGTCTTATTTTCTTCATCCTGTTCAACACAATCGGATGGTGGCACTGATTTTCCATTGTTACCAGTAGTGATAGCAATTGTATTTGTAGTTCTTCTTGTAATTTTGATATTGGTATTGACACTGATCATTCCATCATGGCGAGAGCACATTTATCCTTACAGTTGGTCAACACATTCAAAACAAAAAAGGAATGCAGTAGTACAATAAATAGATGGAAAAGTTACTTATTGCTATCTTGAGCACTTTGAAGCGCCTTTTGGTGAGTATATAAGCAAGAATTAACACGCTTGCAAGATCCAAGAGTCAGTAACAGCAAAAAGTTACAAAGTGTTGCAAACTTGAACGATACCCACATAAACAATTGTTGTGTAACTACATTTTCTGCGGAGTGGGTGCTTACGTTTATCTTTATTTAATCCTCAAAAAGCTTACAGCTGGTTTGGTACTCGCGGACATGTTTTTTTTTTTTCCACAACAAATTCTGAGTTTTTGCTTAGATGTGTTTCAACTCAGCTCAACTTGACTTTGGCTTTGTCGACTCAACTCGACTTAAAACTGAGTCATTAGCAGCACTAGATCTACATTAGTTTTTCTGTTTACCGTCACAAAGTGAATGTCTGGATTAGAAATACGTTCAGAACAAAGTGTCGGAAATAGTGAATAAACTTATCATGTGCAACAAAAACAAAAAGGGCAACGTTACCCTCACACCTGTCGAGTGCATCCAATCGCTTAAACCCACGTGATTTACCAAACTCATACAATGAAGGATAACATAGTAACAAATAGTTCACATTGTGATAGATCTACACCATTTGACAGAAATGTCAGATCTTGCTAGATCTGCTAAAAGTGCCAACTATCCATGAAACATACAATAAATCAGTTTTTTATTACAACTTTACTTAAAATCAGTTTTATTCGACGTTTGCTTAGATTCCTCTACAAATCTTTGCACCAAAATCATGTCGTGAATGTGATACTTGAGCTTGAACCCGAATTTTTCTAAGTATTGGTGGGAGAAGTTCCCATGTGCCTGATATTAATGTAATAAGTCACAATACTAAAAACAGCCTTAAATACTCACCTCGGATCGTTTAAAATGCTTAGCCTAAGCGAAGATGTAAAGTACACGCTCATGTTTCTACAGGTTGTATGCCTGTCATGGATGTAGCTTTTACACCATGGAAAAACACCCTTTAAAAACTTGGACAAATTATTTGGATTGTACCGAGTTTCTCTGAATGTTGCACATCACGCGATCAGTTTAAGTTAAATTTGTGCAGTCAGTCTATCTATTATACACAACGCTATAGGTTGATAAAGCGTTTATCTCATTTTGTTTATTCTTACACTAGGCCGTAGTACCTCAGCGTTTCTTTCCAGCAAACTAGAACGACAACAAGTAAAGTCAAAATGGTAGCGCACGTGTTATACTCTATGGTTATTGTATTGGCGTATATCGGTTGTATTAAAAGCCAGTATAGAGATTTCAACGACGCAAGTAATATTTGCCAACAAAAGCACGTGATACTACGAAACTTACGTTATAATCTAACCATGATTTAGTGGCACAATGTTGCCAGAGATACTCAACGAAAATGACTTCGAGTTTTTCTTTTACCAGGCAGGATCTGTACCCGGTCTAAGCAACTTGTGGCTTAATGCGCGCCGTAAAAATGATACTAATTTCACAACGAGCACTTGTCAAGACTGCCATAAAACGGGAGTAAATTGTACTATATGTGAAGAAGCATTGTCGTCTTTCACCTGGCAGAATAGTCAAACACCTATTTTACAAACTGATCTGTTTCTTGTTGGTGCCAATGGGAGTATTCATACGTTTTTGGTCAAGTACTTCAAGGTCAACTTTCTCGAACCTAGCTTTGATGGGCCTGGCGGTCAAGAAAGATGTCTTCAGATGCAAGATACTTTTGGTGTGCATCTACATTGTTTCTACAGTTGACTGTATCTAGGCTTCAATGACGTCCCATGTAGCTCACAAAGTCAGATTTATTGTACTAGTATACCTACAATTGCGCCTTATACCATAGAACCGAGCAATAGGGTCATTGATGGCACTTTTTCTGTAGTTGGAACAACCGAAACATTCTTGGGTACGTCTAGCAATTGTTAATAAGTACTAAACATTTGAAAATAGGAGATGTCGTGTTTCTGGAAGATACAGTGATTGTTGTTGGTTCTAACTCATCAATCTCAATAGGAGGATGTCCTATTTTTAAAGACAACATAGTCGTTGATACAACTGCAGTGAGTATTGATTCGTTGACATTGATGAACTTTAGAGATGATTGTGTTATTGATACACAAAACGTATCACTTTCAGACATGAACTCATGCTTTAAACAAAGTGCGTAATAACCAACAAGTTGAAAGGTTTCCTAACCTTCTCCCAAACAGATACAGTTGGAAGTTTAGTTGTCTTGTTTTCTTCATCCTGTTCAACACAATCGGATGGTGGCGCTGATTTTCCATTGTTACCAGTAGTAATAGCAATTGTAGTTGTAGTTCTTCTTGTAATTTTGATATTGGTATTGACACTGATCATTCCATCATGGCGAGAGCATATTTATCCTTACAGTTGGTCAACATATTCAAAACGAAAAAGGAATGCAGTATCATAATAAATAGAAACGACATAAACACTTTTTGTGTACCTACATTATTATTATATTTCTCTTTGTTTAATCCTCAGAAGCTTACAGCTGGTTTGGTATTTTCTGACATGTTGTGCAGTTTTTGATATTTTTTATCAACGTTATTCCTCTTTTTTAGCTTAGAAATATCCAAGTAATTTTTGGAGGTAAGCTATTTACTAGAAAAAACCCTCCTTTCTAGGAACGCTAGAGAGGGTCACTTATTTACACGATATTACAAAAGGTAGTTATTTAGGTATTTGGGTCGTTTGCTGATACGTTTAATGTTTTTGGTGGAGCATCGCTGTTTATGGATGACATCTCCATTACGTGTGATGCGAGCCACTTCGTGTCCCATAGCAAAGGCCGCCTCATTTCGCTGAGCAACAAACATGGTGTGTTGTGGGTGTATCTCTGTAGTCAATATATGCTGGTGTTTCATAGTCTTTGTTGAAGCTCCAAAATCCAAGCTCACTGTTCCAGAATATTCAAGTAAACATCAAAGCCTAGTCATCGTCCCAGAGACAAAACAACCCAAAAAATTGATGAAAGGCAAATGAAACTAGCCCTATTAGGGAAACACTTTGCTAAACTTAAAGCTCTGTGTATTAATTTAAATGTAAAGAATAAAAACGAGCTTCGTTCTCTGTCTTAGAAGTAATTTCTACCAGGTAAACTAAAAAACTCAGTCAGTTTTTTATACAGCCTTAAAAGAGTTAGGGTTTTGTTACTACTGTTCATATTCACAATGTGTCTTACTGGGGTACTTTCTGTATTAAGGCAGTTACTTAACACAATGATTATCATTGTTTACCATTGGCAGCGTATTTGACTACCTTAAGTTAGTTGTGTTGTGGAATAGTTCACAAATAACACATCATTATGCAACGCTTCTTTTTTCATAACACTGCTCTTATAGGTACTCTTGGTGATTTTTCAAACCCATTTTAAAACCTTGAAAAATCATGTTTTTTCGTTTTTCTTATTGTAGAAAGTGGGTGTATCTCGCAAGTAAAACAGCCGTTTGGTATCTTTTTTTGAACGTGTGCAATTCATAAAGAAAATTGAGCTCGTTCTTACAAGGTATTTTACGGTGCCCGTGTTTTCAATACATGACCGCTATGTAACCGAAACACTCTGGTTACAATTAAAGGTTGGGAAACGTTGGGCGTCCAGAGTTATTTAAAAACTGAATTTTTTGCCATTTGTTATGAAAAGACCAATGTTTACCGTAACACTCTCTAATCAAGCTTATTTTCACTCTAAACTTGATTGGGTATTAAAAAGGCTCTAGAGTAACGTTTCGACATTAAAAATTTCAATTGAAAATTTGGGTCGCTAGTCACAATCCCATGAAAAAAAAAAAAAAAGTTGCATGAATTGCAAAAAAAAAAACTGCGACTTAAAGAGTGCCTAAATTAAAGGGCCTACTGTCTAGGCATTATTGTAACATTAATTAGACTGGCTAGGATCTATGGCTGTTTGCGTTAAATTACTGTTAACAGAATGGTAATTTCTAAAACACGTGACATAAAATCAGAAAATAAGTAGATGTACTTAGTCTAACTAGTAAAATTAGAGGATGTGCTAATCTAAGTGGTGAAGTTAGAGGATGTGTCCCCTTACTTAACACCTTGTATCCCATTAGTGAAACTCTTTGTAGAAAAGCGAATCATAATAAACTATTAAAGACAAGCCCTTTAAAACTTGGACAAATTATTTGGATTGTGCCGAGTTTCACATCCGCGATCAGTTTAAGTTAAATTTGTGCAGTCAGTCTATCTATTAAATACAACGCTACAGGTTGATAAAGCGTTTATCTCATTTTGTTCAATCTTACACTAGGCCATAGTACCTCAGTGTTTCTTTCCAGCAAATTAGAACGACAAAAACTAGAGGCCAAAATGGTAGTCCACGTGTTGTACTCTCTGGTTATTGTATTGGCGTATATCGGTTGTATTAAAAGCCAGTATAGAGATTTCAACGACGCAAGTAATATTTGCCAACAAAAGCACGTGATACTACGAAACTTACTTTATGATCTAACAGTGATTTAGTGGCACAATGTTGCCAGAGATACTCAACGAAAATGACTTCGAGTTTTTCTTTTACCAGGCAGGATCTGTACCCGGTCTAAGCAACCTGTGGCTTAATGCGCGCCGTAAAAATGATACTAATTTCACAACGAGCACTTGTCAAGACTGCCATAAAACGGGAGTAAATTGTACTATATGTGAAGAAGCATTATCATCTTTCACCTGGCAGAATAGTCAAACACCTATTTTACAAACTGATCTGTTTCTTGTTGGTGCCAATGGGAGTATTCATACGTTTTTGGTCAAGTACTTCAAGGTCAACTTTCTCGAACCTAGCTTTGATGGGCCTGGCGGTCAAGAAAGATGTCTTCAAATGCAAGATACTTTTGGTATGTCACTACATTGTTTCTACAGTTGACTGTATCTAGGCTTCAATGACGTCCCATGTAGCTCACAAAGTCAGATTTATTGTACTGGTATACCTACAATTGCGCCTTATACCATAGAACCGAGCAATAGGGTCATTGATGGCACTTTTTCTGTAGTTGGAACAACCGAAACATTCTTGGGTACGTCTAGCAATTGTTAATAAGTACTAAACATTTGAAAATAGGAGATGTCGTGTTTCTGGAAGATACAGTGATTGTTGTTGGTTCTAACTCATCAATCTCAATAGGAGGATGTCCTATTTTTAAAGACAACATAGTCATTGATACAACTGCAGTGAATATTGACTCGTTGACATTGATGAACTTTAGAGATGATTGCGTGATTGATAAACAAAACATATCACTTTCAGACATGAACTCATGCTTTAAACAAAGTGCGTAATAACCAACAAGTTGAAAGTGTTTCCTAACCTTCTCCCAAACAGATACAGTTGGAAGTTTAGTTGTCTTGTTTTCTTCATCCTGTTCAACACAATCAAACAGTGGCGCTGATTTTCCATTGTTACCAGTAGTGATAGCAATTGTATTTGTAGTTCTTCTTGTAATTTGATATTTGTATTGACACTGATCATTCCATCATGGCGAGAGAACATTTATCCCTACAATAGCTAACCATTTGAAAACCAAAAAATGAATGTAGCAAAGAAAAGAGAGATGAAGTAAATTGTTCTCTGTTAGTCTACTCGTTTAACAAGTACGCATTTGTCTGCGCTACTACCAACTGAAGTGCATTCAAGTCATTTATTTACAATTACGATAGCGTGGCTGTTTATTTGCTACGTCTTACGCCTTTTCTTTTTTGGTCTATGAACTGAAACACCCTAAAAAATAAAAGTTAATAATAGTTCCCAAAACAGGAACAATAAAAACAAACCTCAGCAAGAAGAACAACTTCAAGTCTTTTAAGTCCAATCTTAATACCAGATTCCTTAAGTTGAGTTTGAAGATCCATTAGGTCAATTGGCTTTAAAAAAAAAGCATTAGCACGTGGACAATAATGAAGTAAAAAATAAGAACAAAAAAGTGACCATGTACTTCATATTGTAGAGCAGCCTCATACAGCTTTACATTGCTTTTAATGTATTCAAAAACTCTTTTTTTCAACTTCAAGTCCCTCTCTTCCTTCTTTTTGAGTTTCTCATCTTCTGTCAGTACTCGCCTTTTACGTTTCTTTCCACCATCACTACCAGGACTTTGATCATCCCCTGTGATATCATTAAAAAACAAATTAAGAAAAAAGCAGGAAAACCACGCAAGTCAGTTACGAACCTGGTCTACGTCCAGCTTCCCATATTTTAATCAATTCAGTTACCATGAATTCTCTAGTGCCTTGTTTTAATCCAAACCCAGATGAAGCTTCCTTAAGAAACTGTGTAAGTAATAACAAAGACAGCGCTAAAAATTCATAAATGATGTCTTGCCTTCAGCTCTTTCAAGGTCATCATGTCATAATCAGGCATATCATCTTGTTTTTGTGTTTTATTGCGATTATTTGCTGATGCTGAAGCGACAGCGTCACCCAAAGGTATTTCACTCAAATTATCTAAACAACATTGAGAAAAAGGTTTGAACTTTTTTTATCTTTTTTTGTTCGTTACCCAGGTAATCTACGTGACGACTTAGTCCATTAGTTTCTCCATCATGAGCATTTGAATGCATTTCCACATCTTGAAGAGATAAATCATCGCTACTATTACTAGTACGTCTTCTTTTTGGTTCACTCTCAGAAGGATGAAGGTTTGCATCTTGATCAGAATCATCTCGAGGGCGCTTATTATTATCTCTGAAAGCAAAGCGTCTAATGTGTGTTTGAGGTGATACAACATTGCCTTGAATAAAATTAAGTATTAGAAAGTAATAAATTAGAGGAAGAAAAAGCGAAAAAACTATTGTGTACCTGCATCATCTGTAAACTGAGTTTTTGGTTTAGCTGTTGGAAATAAATGAGCAGGCCCAACTGTAGCTCTTGCTTTTTTCCCTGCAGAAGCAAGGACCCTAGCATTATGTTCACGAACTCTCTGTGGTGTATGAGGAACCTTAATTGATAAGTTAGTCCAGCCCGCAGTAGTAAAAGAATCAAGACACTTACTTCTGGTAACTGGAAGTTAAGATCAAAGTCATCAGATTCGTCTACACTTTCATTTCCATCACCACCCAGAAGAATACAAGATTTAGAAACGCTATGCTTCTTTTTAAGCTTATCTATTTCTCTATCTCGTTGAAACCAAAGTAGACCCATCTAAGGCAGTGTCAATGAGAAAATAGTAAAAAAAGATGTCATACTTCTTTTAGAAACTCATCCTTTAGCTGTTTAACTTGCTCTTTCAGTGCCATGTGCTTCTCTTGCTTTAACGCTGTATATTTTCTATTTATAGCCTGAGCTGCATTTTCGAAAGAGTCTGTATTTGAAGATGAAGAAGGAGCAGATACATCGTGATTGGAAACAGTTCGTTGCAATACTTTTGAGCTTTGTGAGCGTTTTGATGGTGGCGGTGTTTTTTGTAATACTTCTGTTTCTGGGAGATCCTCTACGTCCCAATGTGTTTGATCAGGTACAGGTTTAGGAGTATATGCTTTTTTTTTATGTACAGAGCTTATAACTCCTTTAGGTTTTTGAATATAAGGTTGAGTTTTCTCAACTCTTCTTTGTTCCAACATTGTATCCTCTTCACTATTGTTTTGTATCAAAGAATGCTTCTTGTGCTTTACTTTTAATGATTCACTCTGATCTTTATCATCATCATCATTGATACTACTACTTGAAGATTCTGAACGCTTTCTTGGACGTTTGGAGTCCTTGGATATATCTAAAAGTTCATTAGAAGAAATCAGTTGGTGAAAAGTAAATTGTTTTTCTTCGAACCATTTAATAATTTTGAGACATCTAAAGAACTCTCTGATTCTTGTGGAGGCTCGGTATCATCTTTAGTGGTATTCTTGCGCTTTATTGAACGTTTAGGTAGATCATCTGTTATTGCAGGAGCAACTACTTCTAAGAAGACTCAGTACATTATGTCGTGAGTGCAAGGAAAGCAACATACCCGTCTCATCTAGTATTTCTTCTTCTTCTTTACCAGAGTCATCTTGAATACCTTCCAGTACATTAAAATCTTCTTCTTCTTCTGAATGAATACTATCCTTTTTCTCATCATCTGATGCTTGTGTTAAATCGATAAACTGAGAATCTGGCTTCTGAGATGAACTCTCAAACTCTTCCCTATACTCAACATAAAAAACAAAAACCATCCGCATTCACTCAAAAAGAGAGCGACACCACTACGCACATATCGTCAAAATTGATGTTAATATCATCGGATTCATTACCATGATCTGATTTTGATTTTTCTTCTTCGTCATCATTAATCACTTTCTTTTTATCTTTGTGTGCAGTTTTGTAATCATAAGTCAATAAGTCATCATCACTCTCATCTGCAATAGATATAGAAGTATTTGCTATATCCTTACTATTATCAGCAGCGCTAGTTTCTCCTACATCGCTCATCTCATCCAGTAAAACATTCAATTCTTGCTCCTAAGAATAAACTCTTAGAACTTTCTTCAATTAGTTTAAACACAAACCTGTTCTGCGAACTGAGTGTCGCTCATGCGATGCTTGAGTTTATGCTCTGTTGAATTAAAATGAGGTGGTAGCTCGGTTTCTAGATTGAAAGTGAGGTTCTAGTATCCATACAAGGTCTGATTAGATTACCATCGTCAACGCCAGCAATAAAAGAAGTATCTTCTGGTTTTTCACTTGATGTATCCTTTTATCATCATTAATCAACGTCAAAACAATGTAGCTTGTACCACTGCTAAGTCTCTTCGTAATTCCCCGCTACTTCGCGGAGAAGGTGAGTTTCTTCCATTATAGCTATGCTTTTTGCTGGAACGAGCGAGATCAAATAACGATAAACCGCTAGATCAGTCAACCATAGCACAAAAACAAAAACAAGAGTAAACCTGTACCCAGATGATCTTTTTGCAAGAGCACTCTCCTTGAACTTTGGTGTAGGATCTACATCTCTCAATGCCTACATATTAATAATGAGATTAAAATAGTCTTTGTTTAAATAGCCCTACCTGACTTGTTCCATAGTTGTTTTCATCTAATTCGTGTCTAGTCCTGGCAACCTTAGCAAAAATTATTATTCTGTACATTGATACTATCTTCTATCGTACTCCAGCAGACCGCAAGAGGTCAGAGGGACCGCGTGTGTCATCTTTTCTGGAGATTGTATTTGTTGCTTTACTCTTTGGTTTCCTGCTTGTTTTCTTTTTAGAGAACACTTCGCTCATTGATTCCTCATCTTCAGATGTAAAAGGCGAAATATCCCTTGCAAGTAAAGAATTCTTTTTACGCTTAGGAGGTTCGCTAGCCTGCATACAAGATTTTATTAGGACAATATGAGATTTTAATTAAAGATATTAAAAAACATTTACCTTGTCCATGCATTTATTCACGTGACTCAAACGTCGCCCAACTGATAGTTTACTTATGTCCTTATCACACGTAGGGCATATGCATTCATCATTTTGTTTGTCCAAACACTTGTTTATGTGCTCTTCACGAGACTAAAGTTGGATTATTTAGTTTTATTTTGTTAGTTAAATTGGATAAAAAAGACTACAAATTTGGATCACGTGATTAGGTACCTCGATGGATAATTTTGTTATATCTTTACTACATACGTAGCATGATATAGAAGAAGTACTTGACGCTGAACAAAAGTGTGAATACGAGCAAGTAAAAGAAAACGAAAAACTTGTTTACCTTTTGACTTTTCTGAACGTTTATTTGCTTTTTCGGGTGTCTAATAGTCATGTTATCACGTACAGGTTGTATATCTAGTACGTACTGACATCTCCCAAAACAGTTCTTCATCAGAGCCTCCGTTTAAGCCAAAATCTGAAAAAATATCTACCAAAACGATTAAACGCCACAGAAATGGATACGTTGATAGTCTTTACGCACTTGGCGTATTTTTATTTGAAGATTCATCGCCTACAAAACGTTAATTGATTTCAATTGTTTAATATTGCCTACTTGACGATTTTTGGGATCCCAGGTGCGAATTTACAGGTTGTTTACGCGATTTGAGGAAGCGGTTTTTTAATTCCTTCCCTTCCGCTTTTTTCTTCTCTGTTACGCTCAATCGTTTCTTACCCGAGCCAGGTGTACTATTGGAAGCCCCAGAAAAATCACGCGCGTTTGAATTTCCACTAAAACGAGTACCTGACATAATAATGCCTTATATTAACTCGCCTAGCATACCATAGCGCACCCATTAATCGCGCTGTCATAAAATTGCGCTGTCGGATGTTAAGTCACATTCATAAAATTTCACTTTTTTCCCTGTT
The DNA here is from genome assembly GCA_038496445.1 of Trichosphaerium sp. ATCC 40318. Lineage (NCBI taxonomy): Eukaryota > Discosea > Flabellinia > Trichosidae > Trichosphaerium > Trichosphaerium sp. ATCC 40318. Next base: position 65,914 of record JALMLS010000461.1, read on the forward strand.
TCCTGCTACTTATTTGCAGCAACTCATTGGGCTTTATAGCCACCGTGGTTATTGCTCTTCTATGCTTCCATTTTTTCCACATTTAAACAAGTTATGCACTATTGAGAAAACAAATTAAGTCATCACGTGACAAACACAAAGCTGCTATTGTCATATAAATAACTTGTCCTGGGAACAGCGATTGTACGTTTTATAGCGTTATATTATTACTCAGACTATTCAGGATTCAGGGTCTGCAGTATTGCTTTACTATGACGCTACAACAAATATTAATATTCGCGCTTGTACTGTGCTTCTGTATACCTAGCGATTGTGTAGAATTAACATCTTCGTGCGTTTGGAACAACCAGGTTTACAGGCTGTACAAGGTTACTAATGAGACCGAGAACCCATCTTGCCCATCAGGTAAGAGATTTATAAGCTAGAATCTGTTTTAGTTCGTAAGTAAATTTTCCAAAAGGATCAACTCCGCTGGTTATAAATAGCGCATTGGAGGCTTCTGTGATGTCTTTATTTCCTGTACGTATTACTGAGAAAGTCCGGTAGCGCGCTAGTAATCCAAATGTACATAAATTTTCTCAGTACAAGATTGGGCCGTGTTTAAAGCGCCAAGTTTTTGAAACTTGGTATCATGTTTGTTCTTATTTTTAACGCTAGGATCTGCGCGTTGAAGGGCATGTTGAAAGTGATTCATGGCTCTGGAGTGATGATTCGCCTGCACACAGAAGTATAACCACATACCAATTTCCTGGCGCAGTGTGTGCCAACTACGCTACGTTTAAAGGCGGGGTACAACACGCTACCAAACTGTATTTTACTTTTCGTCCACCACGTGATGAATACAATAAGTCTTATTAGCGCTTTTCCAGAGAAAATTCTGTAGGGACGTTTGATTGATTGTTGTTAGGCTTTGGATAATGGGTGTGACGCGGATCACTTTGTATGATAATAGTAGGTGTAGTGTGTTACTTATACCCTACTTAGGTTTGTGAAGCTACGGATCATTATTCTACCTTGAATGTTAGTAATCCATGTGTTGACGTGGTGCCAAACGTGCCGTGTGTTGAATTTCAAGGCAAGAAAAAAACCTATTTCTTTATTAACTGTGTTCCTTAGATCACTGCTATACTTCAAATATATCTAAAAATGAATTATCATTTATTAAAGCTCAAGGTATGTACATTAACGTGATGTTCAGAAGTTATCAAAGACAATCGTTTTCATTTCGAATGAAAAAAAAAGCTTGAACTTGTAAAATAATTTACTTCATTAAGGCTTGTGTATGAAACACGGAGGATATATGGTTACTCTAAACTCTCTGGAAGAATTCAATTTTGTTAACAATAAGTCAAGAGAATCAAAAAATGTTTGGATAGGGCTAACAAGCCTATTTGATAAAGCTGACGAGTTTTCATGGGTACTTTTTTTTTTGATGTTGCACGTGGCATAAAAAAACAGTGTTCTTTCGAAAGCACATTTTCTATTGTTTACAAGGCCATGATACACTGATTATTAATTTTGTGGGGTTATTTTGTTATTGACGTGTAGTTAAACAAGTTGGCTTTGTAACTACTTAACAAGGATCTGTTGCATTTATTTACACGGAAATATAGGACATAACAGAAGAAGAGACAACGATTGGTAGTAATACTAATAGTGCACCGTGGGTAGAAGGTCAACCAGACAATAGGGTCGATTCAGAAAATTGTATTTTATGGTACAGTTTTTGATTTTACTTGTTTGATAAGAATTTAGGTCTAACACTGGATGGGAGGATTGGCCTTGTTACTTTGATAGCGGACAAACTCGAGGACCTTTTTTTCCGCTTTGTGAGATTGATACAACGCTCAGAGTTTATGGTACAGTTACTTAAATATTCCCGTACTAATTTTGATAAACCAGGTGACTTTATACCTTCAACAACCACTGTGGAGTTTACTGACATAATAGTAACTGGTACTTTTTTCTACAGATCATATTTAGTTTGGCTGTTGTATTAACCGCTGCTAGGTAACGTTACGCTATCAAACACAGTATTAGTTCCGCTAAAGAATGAGACAAAAATAATAGTTAGAAATTGCCTTCAAGGTTCTTTTTCTGTTGATGCATCTGGATTACAAGCACGTTCAATAGCAATCAAACAACCGTTTCTAACATGAATCAGGAACTCCACTTGCAAATACAACATGCCAAGAGCTGTGAAGAGATACCAAATCCACAGGTAACGCTAAACGATAATCAGTGCTTAGAAATCAGTCGATCCACTACAAAATCACAGTCTACACTTACCTTTGAAGCAAGGCCATGTAATAAGAAGAGCAGTTTTCCTTTATGGTATATATGGATCATATTAGCAGCGTTGATGGTGTTTGCTGTTGTTGTAGCTGCTATTTATGTATTGTTCTTTTGTCAAAATAAACAGAAAATAGATGCTTAATTAATCAAATTTACCAAGAAAAATGAAATTTACGGACCGTTCAATTTTAGGTGGACGTTCAGTGAAATTTGTTATGTCATGTAGGTAATCACGCATTTAATATTGTACTAAGATCTGTCGTACTCGCCCTGATAGTTTCTGTGCCAATGACTTGATGCCTGTATGCACTCACAAACGTGTGAATTTTAGTGTAATCCAGCAAAGCCGCGAGGTCACTATCTGTCACATATGTATTGCAAAAGGTGGTAAACCAATAATGCTTTGCCAGAAAGCTAGTTTTTTTTATCACTAATTATTATTTCTTCGCTGTTTATCTCACGTGCCATGTTTCTATCGTATTTATAACATTCACAGTGTAAGAACTTACAAGAGTATGTATTAAACAACAAGCCGTACAAGAAAAGTTAAACAATAACAAACCTTACAACACTCACTTCCTACCACTAAATTCTTACAATTCCAACATGTTCTAGTTTCAAATCCGGGTCAACTTCAAAATGTTTTTCCCTAAAAGCTTCCGGGTGAACTTTTTCGAAACAATCTAATGTTCTACGCAATTTACACTTTGTACACTTCCAATCAACAGTTTTACATATCACCGGAAAAAAATAAATCCCCGACCATAGTCCACACTCGGGTAAAAATAATGGCTTGTGAATTTCGCACCATTTCTGGCCTAATCATTTTATAAATACCCCCACTACGCAATGGAAGATGTAGATGAAAAGCAAGAGCTTAGTGATATTATAAAAGACGTAGGAGTTGTTGAATCCATGTTAACATGGGGATTCTGGAGGTTTATGGTACCTAGCATGATTAACAAGTTCTTCTATAGAGCACTCTATCACGAGTACGCGTCAACAAACGTCATACAGTATAACTAAGTTTTTTGTAATAGTCGAGTGTATCGGGTTGGCTCTATGGCACCACAAGCTACTGTAACAACGGTATCATCTAAAGGAAAGGACACGATTGATTTATTATCATTATCAAAAGGTACAAAGTTTAAATTGACTGTTGCTTACTCTTCTCTCCCGTCAGAAACTCCGCTAGTCATCAGTTTTGGAAGCTACACGTGACCACCGTGGTCAAACACAACTGGCAGATTGCAATCTCTCTCCGAAAAATGGAAGGGCAAAGCAGATGTCATTGTGGTTTACATCCTAGGTACATTCAACGTCCACGTACATACTCTTAACGAAATGTTTAGAAGCACATGCTTCAGATGGATGGAAGTTATCGGGTAACGAAGTATGTTATCGTATGCCCAAGGATATTGAAGATCGCATTGGTATCATTGAAGACTTTAAAACAAACAACCCAAACTTTAAGGTTCCAATATTTGTTGATCTTATGGATGATAATGCAAACAAAGCATACCAAGCTCTACCAGAGAGGTACAGTTTTTATCATATGACTGTGAAGTTGATCACATGTTAGGTTGTACATACTTAAAGACAAGAAGATAATGTACAAAGGGGGTGAAGGTCCTTTTGGCTACAAGCTATCAGAGGTTGATGCTTGGCTAGAGCAAAATCTTTGATACTTCTACTACACCAAGAAACAATTCAACTGACAGAGAGTATTTCTAGTGATTGTATTGCTTTAAACGTTATTACATTGACAATTGTGACACATGACAAAATAAATATTCTTTACAGTTTTAACTCGCCTAAAAACACTAAATGCAAACATAACTGTCTGCTTTTCGCGAACATAATAACATTATGACTAATTTTGTTTTCATTTATTCTGTTTGTTTGTTTATACAAAGCAATAAAAAGTGTACTATGATAAGTCTAGACGGCAATGTTATACAATGAAATCTACCCTTACTACATGTGCACCGGTTGCCTGGACACCCTCTTTTGAAGTTGAGGAGCAACCATACAGGGTTATAGTGTGTACACCTGCCAATGCTTTCAATCCTTCATCTGTCACGTTTGTCTCTTGTAGATCAATCTCATGTACACCAGCCAATGCTTTAATGCCTTCATCTGTCACTTTTGTGTATGATACATCTATAGTATGTACACCTGCCAATGCTTTAATGCCTTCATCTGTCACTTTTGTATATGATACATCTATAGTATGTACACCTGCCAATGCTTTAATGCCTTCATCTGTCACTTTTGTGTATGATACATCTATAGTATGTACACCTGCCAATGCTTTAATGCCTTCATCTGTCACTTTTGTATATGATACATCTATAGTATGTACACCTGCCAATGCTTTAATGCCTTCATCTGTCACGTTTGTATATGATACATCTATAGTATGTACACCTGCCAATGCTTTAATGCCTTCATCTGTCACTTTTGTGTATGATACATCTATAGTATGTACACCTGCCAATGCTTTCAATCCTTCATCTGTTACGTTTGTATCTTCTAGATTAATCTCATGTACGCCAGACAATGCTTTAATGCCTTCATCTGTTATTGATTCACAAAAAAACAAATTGATTGTATGTACTCCCGCTAGTAACCTCAACTGATTGTCGTTTACATCTCTATACCCATTGAACAGAATGGCTGTATTCTGCAATAAAGGACTGCCAGAAAGCATCATCACCTCGGTACTGCTTTTAACAATAATTTGACCATATCCGACGTGGTTATGGACAATATCCCGCAAGAAGTGGCAAGTTTGTGCGGAACGAAGTGTAAAAGTGCCTTGTTTGAGAATATGAACTATTAGTTCAACGGGGAGCGCGACAAGGTCACTAATGTTCTGGATAACCTCTTCTTCATTCATTTTGCTAATATACGCTCGAAACGTGGCTATGTTTGTTATTATGTTATTGTTAGATGATCGGAATATTTATTTACAGTACGTTGACTAAATTCGTTTTTTCCTCAACTAGTAACAACCGACAATAACGCTAACCACCGAAATCAACATACAAAATGAAGTCTAGTATACAGGTAGGCTACTGTTTTGAAAGCAGTAGTACTGTTGTCTGTCTCATTTCAAGTTTAGAGGCTTTTAGCAAAAAAAATCCATGTTTTACCTATCTGTCGCTTCTGACAGAACTTGCAAATCTCATATATTTAAATGTGACCTGCCACTGCGCTTGTCAAGTCTAAAATTTCTTTTTTGTGAATCTAGCCTTTTCAAACCACGTGATTTAACCAGCCCATATGTAGATCATGCACATGGGTAAACATAATCAACTAATATGATATCTATACAACTCAATTTTAACAAGTAATCTGACTTCACAAGACGAAATATTTTGTGTTAAGGAAGGGTACTTTCGGACTTTTAGTTTTATTTATTGTATTTACATTAGTTTGTATTTGTTTTTTGTTTGTGTTTTTACACATGATCGCTTCCCTTCATGGTTACTTTTTTAGAACGACGTATATAATAAAACCATATACAAGCACCGACAATCACAATGAGAAATGTATAAAATAGCAAAGCGTAAGCATTTCCTAGTTCAACTGCAACAAAAGCTGTTTGTCCATCAATAAATGCATTAGCATCTGCCTCTACAGTTCAAATGTTAGAGACAACGTTGAACATTAGATTAAAACATGACGTACGTGTTCTAGCTACAAATGCATCCACTGTTGAATTACTTACAGTTGGGACTTCAGGAAGACTGAAACTTGATGGTACAATATTATCAGTAAGAAGTGATAAAGCCGGTCCAACAGAGCTATAAAAATTAAGCATGGATTTTTATCAATATAGTGACAAAGTGTTTTAACATACCGTAAAATATTAACGATATCATCGATTCTTAGAAGACAAGATAGCAAGCTTTCAAATATATCAGCTAAGAAACTTGTGATAAATCTACCAAGCTCATCTGCGAGGTCACTACAACAAGTTAGTAAAGGTTTGAGATTGTTTTTAATGCTTACTCTTGTATTTCTTCTATTCGATCTGCAACGCTATTCAGCGCCCTATCTACAGACTCCATTCCGCTGTTTGTGTTCTTTTTAGTTTCAATCAAAGACTGGATATCACGTGAGCACTAAGAGTTGAAGTAGTAAAACGTACATCAGTCAGATTTTGAGCATAGATATCATTTGCACTGACAATCAATTGGTTCACTTCAACTCTTACATCTTCAGCAAACGCCCTTACATCTGTATCAATCCATTTATCTATTTCAGATGATGCCGCGTTGATACCAGCGAGATATGCATGGAAGAATATAATTGTAAGAATAGAGATAGCAACAAGTGCAATAGCAGGCTTCCAGATGAGAAATTCGATACAATACAAAGTTGGCACTTCTTCTGGTTTTTTACTACAAACAGAGATCAGTTTTATGTTATTCCAAAATGTTTGTTGTATTCTTACCGTGGACGTCTATTGATTTCTTTGATTTTTTTTCTGTTGTTTAACCACCGAGTTACTTCATTTGAATAATACAAGAATGCCCAAGTTCCAAAGATTGCAATGATGTTGAGAATGATTAAACCGTAGCCAATGAAACGAACAATATTGACAGCATCGTCATAAGGTTCAAAGTCCAAATCATCACAAAATTGTATCTCATTGTATTCTGGTACTGCGAAAGGAACAAGTGTAGCATTTATAACGTCTTGCCTTTAAGAAAAAAGTAAGAAAGAGACTGGAGTAAATACCAGTTGACTAAATACTCACTTGATAGCTTCGACTTCGTCTGTTAAGAGATCATCAAGAAGTCCTTTGACAAAGTCTGCTAAAGCTTCTTCAATCTCATCTGAAGATGGTAGATTCAAACCCTTTAAACACGTCAATCAGACAAAACAAAACAGACAAGGACGTACAGATTTAGGCGCTACTGGAGTAAACTCAATTTCGCTTTCATTAAATCCAATATTGGTCAATCCAGTGTTGTTCACTGTAGAGTTATTGTAAACTTCTATTTCGTTGGAGGTCGTATCAAGTTCATCTGTAACATCTTGTAGAATCGCTTCAAGTTCTGCATCACTTAGCTGTTCCACAGATCTTTTAAAACCAAAGGCGCCCTTGATTTTATCTCCTGTATCTTTCAATGTATCCAACGCTGAATCCAACAGCTCAGTTCTATTTAACGGTTAACTAAAGCTTGATATCGCACGTTATCACTTACATTGGATTGAACAGAAGTACCATAGCGTCATAACCACATAGGAATATTCTCATTTTCCCTGAAATAAGAAATATTGCGACCTGAAGGCATAATGTCAGAATTGTGGCAACTTAACCGATGAAAAGTGAAGAAGTTAAAGCGTACGTCAACTGCAACGAAAACACCATCTAGAGCTAAGTCTAAACCACTAGTAGTTCCTGTTTTTATAGTATCTGATATGAAAGCATTCGAAGTTTCTGCCAATATCACGTGAGTGTTTACAACATTTGTTGATGTGATTTCAAGATCCAAACAATTATTCAGTATTTGTGTCTTTGTTGACTCAGCGCTCTGACTTAGGTTGTTCAAAAACAAGATATTGGAACCCCTTTAAGTAGAAAGTTATAAATCTGAGAATGAACGAAGAGTTACGTACAAGAGTATCAATAATGTACCAATGTACATGTGCCAGAACATCCTACAGCCGTTCGCTTTTGTACCAACGTACTTAGGATGTTTCTGAGATCCAAACTTTCTCTTGTTTTTTCGTCTACCACCTTTGGTGTAACTATTCTGTTGAATATGTTGTGCGCTGTCATTTTCTTGTTCGTCTTCATATGAGTCATCACTATATTCAACACGTTGAGGTACAGGCTGTGAGAATTGGACTTGATTGTTAGTATCACCATAAACTATTGCTGGAGGTTGAGGTGGTGAAGTCATTGGTGGTGGAGGTGCTACCAATCCTGGTGGCGGTGGCTAAGCGGTACAGTTAGATCAATATACAACCAAATTGATTGAAACTATTCGGTCAGTACTTACTGTTCTCCTTTGATTAGGTATTTGAGGGTAAATACTGTTCTCATTCGATGGTGTGTTGTGGGTGCCTGTAGTGTTGGATGGCGTGTTTCTGTTATTGTTTGTAGCTTCTTGATTTTTGGTAGGTGCTTTCTTTCCTGACGCCGCAAGGCGCTTAGACGACGATGAGACTTTGCTCTTCTTTGTAGACTGCTTTCTATCAATAAGTGGGCCATCACCTGTTTCTTTCCGGCTGCTTTTTGGAGATACTTCCGGCAATGCTGCCCTTGCTTTACGAGCAAACGAACTACAGAAGAAAAGTTTGTGGTCCGTTTTTAAAAGGGTCACGTGCTCACTTACCTTGATCTCAATGAGGACTTCTTCTTGCTCTTAGGAGATTGCTGGACCTGTTCACTTTCCGGATGTTTTTGGGTGCTACATACAAATCTTTAGAAGAGATCTTCTTTTCCCAAGCGTACGTTTTTTTACTCTTCTTTGGCTTTGGACTCTTGGGAGAGTCTTTACGGAGTAACCCACTCAAACCTGTCGTGAAGTTAAATTTACGAACACTTAAGTCGTTACATACGTATATGATCCTGTGGATTTTCTGTGTGTGACACCGTTTCTTTGTTCTACAACACATGTCAGACATAAAAGCGAGCAAGTTTTTTTTCGGGAGTTTTTTGGGAGTGTTCTTTCGTACAATCAAGTCTGCGTTTGGTTCAGTGTTCCAATTACCGCTAGCGGTAATGCCATGATTATCTGTCATTGTTGCTGTATTCGTAACAAGTACTTATACACTATGGATTATGAGTCAATGTTGTTCTTGGTGTTTTTTTGAATGTTTGCCTTCTCCTCAATCAAGTGATCACGAACTTTCACTTTCAAAAACCTACACAGAACCTAAAGAACCTCTCAAGGGCTCAATTACGCTTTAACTACGCCATATAAGCCATCACGTGACTTTTGTGATGGTGTACGTGATAAATTACACGATAAAACACGATTTCTCCAAACCAGTTTAATATTCATTTAAAGAGTACAGGGGAATATCAATTTACCGGGGAATCATTTTGTTTTCTTTTCATGAGGATGATGTGATCTTTTTTTTCCTTTTTTCTGGTGAACTTCACGTGAATGGTTTCTGCGTCAACTTAACTACATAATCTCTTACACACAAAGACAAACACATCAACAGAACAAAAACAAACTCCTCCAAACGATAAAGAACAATGACTCAAGTACGTGATAGATATCAACACGTGCTTGGTAAAACAGTTTTACTTTGTTGCTCTTTTTTTCGCTCTTTGTTCGTGTTGTTTACCAATGATACAATAGATTGGCAAAGATCTTTTCTACAATCAAAACAATATCCATGAAGTTGTACCAACAATTGAAAGATTAACAAAAGCTATCAAAGGAAAGACAGAATATCAAGCCATTGGTTATTGGCCATTTCATCAGTTCAGATACAAAATAGGCATGTCTCTTGTTCAAGCGGCTTACAAAACAAGTTACATGAATCTCCTTATTGAGAATAAAAAAAATGGACGTCCAGAAACAGTCTACTTAATCATCTACAGTGGTCAAAGAGGTGAGTGTAAAAATCATTCTTTTTTGTTCGTTTAAAGTTCTGAGACAGTTGCTTATTTGGTGTAGGACCAATTGGTTTTCCAAGTCACTGTATCACTCTCATTCTCAACGGAGATCAAAAATATGTCATGGGTCAAAAGAAGGCAACAGGTCCAACCCAAAGAGATATGGTAAGCGCTTTTAATTGTTTTTAAACAACACTCTTAGTATGCCATCTAACATTGTGTTGTAAAGGTCCGTTTGGTACCTCGTGATAAAGGAATAAGTAAAGTCATATTATGTTTCTCTGTTGGACGCAAGAATATTGTACCTTTTGCCAAGATGTTAAGGAAGTACACTAAACTCGCTGGAAAGAACAAAACAAGCCTCACTGGTGCCTCTCTTCAAAAATTCGATGATCCACAACTACAAGCAGGATATCAACAAGTTGTTGAGAACGCTGAAGCTCCTAAGGGCAAAAAGAAAGATGACTCTGATTCTGATTCTGAATCTGATTCTTAAACACATTGTAAAACAATAACAAATAAACTCATATTTAAAAAATCTACAGTTGATACTTGCGTCATTATGTTGAAAGTTGGCGAGCAATGATCCGAGACTCATCAGGCCCCTTGATAGTCCGATACATTACGCTATAAATTATGTAAAAAATCTTGTTATCCCTCTGTACAAGCAGAGTTCTTTCAAGCTTAAGCTGCTTCCACAACTATGCTAAAATGGACGAAAAATAATTTAACATAACAACCGTTAAACCAAAGTATTTACAAGGCTCAGCAAGTTTATTTTTTGTTGTTCTTAGTTTTCTCTCTCTTCTGTTTTATCAAACACCTTAGAATATCCGTATTCTGTCCCAAACACTGGTGTATGAAAGGATCCTATTAGTGTCATTTCTGATCCAATAATAATAAAAAAAAAAGTAGGATTGACATACATTTAAAGCATCTGAAACTGAGTATCGGTTCTCACGATCTTTGATGAGTACCTTACTCATAAATTCTGTAAATCTAGTACTCCATTTTTCTTCTTCGTTCAAAGTTGGTGGTGGATCATTCAGGATACACTCGAAAAACTACATGCAGTTAAAAAAAGAACATTACAAAAAAAAACATGTGAGCGAAGAAATACCAGCACTATTGAACATCTACATATATCGGCCCTAGGTGGATAAATCTCAGCGAGCTCTATTGCAGTGATACCAAGTGACCACATATCAGTCTTAAACTAATGACGTGTTATAATATACTCCTTTACATATGTGAAAGTACAGTAGTCTTTTCTGCTACTAACTCTTCAGGTGCTATCCACAAAGGTACTGGATATAATTTCTATGATGAACATTACAATCTGTATCAACAAAAACAAAACTGTGTGCACCTTCATTAGATCATGACCAGGTTCCAACAAGCCACCTAGGAATAAGTATTACCATAAGATAACTAAACTGTTGTCACAGCAGAAAAGTGTTTTGTACCTATTTTAACTTGAAATGAACAAGTTAAGAATATCTTTCCTTAAAACACAAACAACAGAGTAAGTTCAGTTAAACGGTGACAATGAGTGTGTAATATTAAAAGAGCACAAAAATACAACATACGAGCACCAATTTGCCTGTATCTTATGCCATGTTTGTGGAGTATCTTCAAAGCAGAGAGAGTACAAAACAATACAAGAGCAATCTGTGATTCACTCAGAGGGAACTGATTCCTTTTCATTATGTCCTCAAATGAACCAAATTTATGGTACTTGGAGACTACCTTTTTAAACAACGAAAGTGAGAAAGGACAAACAAAAAAATAAGCAATGTACGTAAGTCAGTTTTGATTTAGCCTCAGTACGTATTATCTTCGCAAAGTACGAATGACTGCTTTTGAGGCTTAGAAATTCGAGTTTATCATGATAGAAGTCTATTTCCTCTTGACAATGTAGATCAACTGTTCTAATAACGACAATTTTTCCTGTTTTCGTCTGTTTGCATTTGAAAAGCTGGGTATTCCTTTAAACAAACGCATTTTGAGTAAAAATAGATCAAACAAAGCACATACACTGCCAATTTACTTAAAACTTCGAATCCGTTAAGCATACGTTGTAACTAAACTACAGAGACTGTTTTATGACGAAAGCACTACAATTGTTGACCAGCACACTAAAAACTCGAGATTTTTACGAACAGTATAATTTCTGAGATGTGAAATTGCTTTATTGAATAAAACGTTGCTTGCTGATTCACGTAGTGGTTGTACTCTTTTTGAAGCATTCTTTTCTAACAGCGTTTAGAGCTGTAATCCACTTTGCAGCATCAAACAGTGCCAATATAATCATAGCAATCAATGCGACTCCATCAGTTGCAAAGATGGCAACCAGTTTAGCAGTGAGAATCAATCCCCATTTCAACCATTTGAGTCTGAAACAAGAAGAATTAGCAACAACAATAATAAAAAAACTGCTTCGATCGTGTGTACTTACTTTGTTTTCGTTGAGTGCTTCTTGAATTGGTTCTTGAGAGCTTTCAGTATTTTTTTCGTTGATATTGCCTTTATGAATCCAATGATTGCTTTAGCTTTTCCTTTTTCACTTGTCGCCTAAACAGATGACTGTTAGTGTGTGCTACCAAATGTATATTTACGTACTTTCTTGATAGCTAAGAAAGCTTTCTTGAACTTTTCTTTAGGATCTTCCTCTCCATTCATGAGTTCCTCAGCAGCTCCGCCAGCAATCTCGTCAGGAATCCCAATCATTTTCAGGACCATACCTAAGTGACAATACAGAGTCAGTGATAAACGCTTTAGAGAAGGCAAAGGGAGAAGGGTACTTACGAAAAGTAGCAATACCAAATTTGATCAAAGCTTTTTGGCATTTATTTCCACGTTGTGCCCGGCCGAAATCTTTGTCAGTAACTGGTTTCACTTTCGTGATTTCAGTCCCTTTTTCCTTTAGAGTCTTTTTTTGCTCCTCAATCGCTTGTGCAAGTTCTGTCCTGTCAGCTTTAGGAACAGTTTCCTTAAACAACTTGATGGCTTTTTCCAAATTGTCCTTTAGGGCTTCTTTGTACAGTTTAGTGTATTCTTTTTGAGACATTTTCTATCCGCTGCAAGTTAGTTTTTGAATGTAAAGTGTATTCTCTATTCGCACTTGTTAAGAGGTTGTTGTTGTTGTTGTTGTTGTTGTTGCGTTTTGTTTATGTTTTGTTAAGCAAGGTGTCAATATTTTCAAACTGTAGAAATTCACCTGAAGTTTGTGATAGTATCGTGAACTCCCATTTCCTCCGGCAATTGGTAACGTGTAAACTTCTTGATTGCTAGACATAGCTAAACGTATATTTCGAGAAAGTAACGCTACAATGCTCCCATTTTTCTCCACTTTTTCAAAAAATTCACGTGAAATAAACACGATCATAGACATTTGTTTACTATACTGTTGACTTCTGTACACGAAACATGTACAACCATGTTGTGTACATAATCTCAGAAAGTTCGGTAATTCATATGAATATCACGTGATACAAAATAAATTTATTATCCAAAAAAAAGATCACAAAATTTGGGGTGTAGTTTCTAACCTTACAAACACTCGCAAATCATATTATTATGGCACATCATCAATTTTTTTGAATCACTGATATGAAATATTGGGAATGTCATGTAACACGTTTTTTCACGAGCACGAACTTTCGCGCCACGTTTTTCAAAACTTTGCCTTGTTGTAATACGGTGTATCACAAGTTTTAGTTGTCTACAAGCCAGTGTAGTCACTTAGTAGCTCAAATACAGGAGTAAGGTTGAACTGTTTCATGCTGTGTCTGTTTGCGGAAGGAAGATAAAGAATAAGTAATGTTATGCTAGAGCCGGCCGAACATAACATTATCTTGAAATACTATGCTCCTACAAGCCACAGCAGTCACTATTGTGCGTACCCTCGAGTCAAACATTAAATAAATACTACCAAGGTATTCACTTTAAAATATGGTTGGTTTATAAAACATACAGCTGCAACAGCATATTTATTTTAATGTTTGACTTGAAGGGTACGCACAATAGCAAGAAATCTAAACATGAGGCGAATTAGTTGTATCAAGAGGCATTTTGGATAAAATAATCTCGCAATACTACCGCTCCAGTACGTCCACAGTGATCAGTGAGATAAAAAAGCAAGTGGTTCTGTCAAGTTTTATTTATTATGTTACAATCTCTTTTTTTCTTTTTTTTGGAATACGTGCGTCTCCTATCCTTTAAACGTCAATTCTTTGCTTTTAAGTGAGAGTTAAAATTACTGTATTTACAGTAATAGCAAAATGCCGCGAAGGCAGGGATAAAATACGCCTTACAACAAGAAATAAGAAAAAAATTTGCGCCGAAAAAATAGGACAAACGGGGTTTTACAATCCATGTCCCATTGTTGCTACGTCGTTAAAAAAAATACTTACCAGACAATCTTACCAATCAAGTCATCAATGCACCCACATATACAGCCAATAAACCCTAAGAACACCAGCAATACGAGTAAGCCAACACGCACCCAATACCAATCGATAGTTGAGTAATTGCAACTCGCTTTTATGCACGGATAAAATATGCACAAACAAAAAGTGGTATCCACGGATAATGCACACTATAATATTTTCTAAACGCTCACTAGAGCGTTGCTGAGGCCATACAGATGAACTTGCAAAAGTAAAAAAATAGTTGCACAAAAAAAGAATTTGCTCTTTAAACGAAGCGACAAGCTTTTTAATAGCATCTGTAGCGTATACATGCAGATTCACCAACGTAAAGAAGAGTGAGGTATTTTAGGAAGCGACAAGATCACTTGTTTTCGAAGTCGGACACCCTAGCACAACGATTCAATTGTAGATAACTTCTTTACATCTCATAGTGAATATTACACTTGTTAGCTTGAGTTACCAAAGGGTATTAGATAAATTAGCGCTATGATTAATCCGTGATAATCTACTACGCCCACGCATGCGCTGAAGCGCATTAAATAAAATTTTCCGCGCCGTAGCACCGATCTGGGTAAATCACGTTTCAGAACACGTTTGCCAACCGAAATTAGCTTTAAACATTCGCCACTTGTTCATAAACGAGTTGACGAGTTAAATAATCGCAGTTTCGGCATTGCTTATCAGCGAGATTAAGCGCCAATTTTCCGCCTGCAGGCAATTTATAGCGACAAAAGAAGGTAAAAGCTACTAACACTACATCTAAGCGATACTGGTGTTTATTTTCGTACATGGAGTATTGTTACATATCTTGCTAAAGGCACAAGGGCTTTTAAATGATATTGGGTTTAATCTTTTTAGCGTCTATATGCCCAGCAATGATTGATGCAAAAGGAACAATGGATGCAAAGATGAATCAAAATATAACGAACAAAGGTTTTAGTCTTTCTTTGGATTCTTAATTACTCGAACAAGTCCCTCTGTACCAATAGTAACAACAAAGCTACCATTACCAGACCAAGCTAATCCAAGTATACCTACAAAGTGTCATTACCACAAAACGTCAAAAAAGATCCAAAACGATCGAGTTTTTTTACAACTTCCAAAAAAATTCAACAAACGAAGACTCCACGTACTCTCATGAGTATCCTTCAAATCAAGTAACTTCTCTGCTGTATCTCCATCATAAAGATACATATCACCACCAGAACAAGCAGCAATAACATTGAATTTTTGGTCAAAACGAACACGATCAAAGCATTTCCCACTTTCTGGGTGAGATATCTCATGAAGTAAACTAGGATCACCACTAACAATTTTTTCAAGGTCATTATCATAAATACGTAGAAGACCATCCTTAGAAACTAAAACAAAAAAAAAAGGTCAAAACAAACTCAAAAAAAAACCCCAACACAGGCTCATCCCATTGAAAAAAACACAGCAACGTACCAGTTGCTACACGCTTGGTATCACCAGAAAATGATATACCATAAACAGCTGTTTTATGACCACGGTAATAAGTCCTTGAGTTCTTAGGGATACTCTTAAACGCGCCAGTACCATCCAATTGCATCTCCCACAACTACACAAACAGTATTAAGCACATGCTCGGTTACCAAATAACAGTATTTATAAATACCTTAACTTCATTTGTTTGAGCTGCAATAGCGATAAAACGTGCATCAGAAGAAATAGCAGCGCTATACATGTATGAGACAAAAAATCAACAAATCAAAAAAAAAAAATGGTGATGTTTTTCGTACTCGTTGTTTGACATTTGATGTGATGCAATACGAGCAAGAATATCTCCTTTAGTATTACCAAGAGTTACATTAACATCTATTAGGATTATTAGGATCACATAATCTGATAAGTAAGTGAGAGAAATGTACCTTTACTAGATGCAAGGAAAAATTGCTTAGCAGAAACGATATTTGTTATTTCGGATTTAGACAAGTTATCACGGGTAGTAGTCAAACGTTTATAGTATCTACCGTTTGAATTACGCTAAAGATAGACAGTCAGCGTACGTAATACGCAACACAAAGCGAGAAAATAATGTGAAACAAATAATGCCAAATTGTTGGCTTATACGCAAGCTATCTCAGTATAAATAGTACAAACACATGTTTGTACTTATACTTCATATATTACTTGATAGATTAAGTGTATAAATGAAAGGTGTACCTTAGTGCTGACGCGATAAACAGAAATTGATCTCGAGAAATCAAAAGCAACAAACAAGTACCTAGTTTTTTTTATTAGTGTTAAAAATTGTGACGTTGCCTATAGACTATACACTATATACGTACTTGCAATCAGTAGAAAACTCACAAGCTGTGACATTCTCATTACCAAAGTCAATATCATAACTCGCCCTACAGCACTGTCTTAGAAATCATTCAAAACAATTTCGAAAAAAAAAGAAAAAAAAAAGACGTTGAACGTACGGGTTTGTCTTTGAGAGAATGTTTTTCATTAGATAAATCCTCCCTGAGTAACCACGTTGCATTACGCCGATCATTTCAGCGTTTTTAGATACAGCAACGGAAATCAACGGTTTCTTACCTTATTGGAGCACGTTAGATGTATCACGGTGAGAAAAGCACGCGGGTACAATAACACGCCACTATGAATAACGACATTGCCGCTTTTTGCTGAATTTTCTACACGTACTCGTAAACTGACGTAGCTCAAGCTCTATAGTAGCAGGTTTGAATTTAGGCGCGGCTGAATGCTTTTGTTTCTATAAACGAAATTTAGAGGTAAAGATTGACACGCAATCGCTAAATATGTGCTGCCAAGTGACGGAAAGTACGTCGTACCTGCTTTTTAGAGTTTTTTTTCTTTTTTTTCGTTTCTGGCTCAATTTCTGGCTTTTGTTCCTCAGGTTCTTCCTCTGGAGGCTTAAACATCCATAGCATTACAAACAGAACAACAAAACCTGCCACGACAGCAATGACAACACCATAATCGTATAACAAATCAATAGACTCCATCTCCTACACTGCAATTGAACGGAGGCGCTATTAGATTGCGTCTACCTATTTTTACTGGCTCGGATGACGGCAGTTTTGGTCTCTTTCATTCTACACCATATTTTCAGTTGAAACGTGTATAAACCAAAATGGTACATTAGCGACTCCTTTTTGTGCTCCAAATAATTACTTGGGTAGAGTGAAGTCGAAAGTTGGAAAGAAGCCTTTGCTTTGTTTGACAGGGACGGTGATGGTAGCATCAGTGTCGATGAGCTTGGCACCGTATTTAGAGCATTGGGTACGCGCCATAGGGCGTTATATGCGCATACGCGCTTATACTGCAGTGCTATTGCTCAAACAGTTGTTAGGCCAAAACCCAACTCAGGCTGAAGTAGAGGATATTAAGAGTTCGGTTAGCTCCGGCACTGTCGATTTTGAAACTTTCAAGACGCTAATGAACAAACACAAAAAAGACCCGCCTCTAGAGCAGGTACCAGAATTATCAATGCAATTTTAAAAGCTTATCGGCATTTTTCAGGACATTCGCACAGCATTCAAAGTGTTTGACAGAGAAGGTACGTGTTATATTATTGCAGCAAAAGCGGCGTAAAAACGCAAAACTAGCATTTTTGTTTGCTCTTTTGCCGCGAAGTTGATCTTTTTTTGCTTAAAACCCCGCTAAAAAATTCTTCAAGGCAAGGGTGTTATTTCTAGCGTCGAATTACGCAATATTTTAACAACGATGGGAGAGAAACTCCAAGATGATGAAGTACGACTTAAAGAAGAGCGCCTTTAATTACTCTGTACAAAAGAAAACGTTTTAGTTGTTATGAAAAGTGACATTATGGAAACGACAACAAATACTTTTGGAGTATTTGTTTTTCTTTCGTTCCCTTTTTGTTTAATCTCTTCGTATTGTGCATCTTTGTTTAGCGTACTAATATCTATAGGTTGATGGTATTTTGAAGGCTGTTGAGAGAGATGGTAAAGTAGCTGTTACTGACCTTGTCCAAATCCTTATGAAACCACAACGGAAGTAATTTTAGACTATCTTTAACTTGTTTAATTACCTATTTGTCAAATAAAACTGCCTAATGGCAGATTTACACCAATCATCGTCTTTTCTTTTATTTAAAAATGAGTGACGCTCTTATAATACGTTAAATACTCCAGCGTTGGTGATCAGCTATTTGTAGCTCACCAGCGAACAAATACTGACGGGGAGACGTCAGATTTGGCGCGTTGAAAGCGTGAGTCAAAAGTGGGTCAAGTTAGTAAGCTTTGTAGTTTGGTAGCGTGGAAGAACGCATTAGCAGTGATTTGGCGCCTCTTTTAGGCAGATTTGACACTTTGGGGAAACTTACAATTATTCAAGCGTAATAACCTCTCTAAAACCTACAACAACGTACCTAGTATAAGAAGTCACCGAATGCTGCGATTATACGCGAAAAATAAGGTTTTTTCAACACAACGCGTAACACGCCAGCATACGCGTTGGTTGCACGCAGATATTGGGTCTTTGACAGTATCGAGAGCATCATGGACAATTGATAAACAAGACACTGCCGTTGAGTTCAAGTTCGATTCACAGCTTCAACTTGGTGTTTTACGAAGGCCTGCGGGTAATAGAGGATGGTGGATAATGAGTAAGGGAGAAGAATTGGTTGTTAACAAATTCGACATTACGTTTGAATGGCCGTTTCAAAAAACCGTTGACGAGCTCTACGAGCTCTCTGATGAATGTAGAGAGCTTAAGGAAAATAAAATAGAGGTAATTAAAAATACTTGGATCACGTGGCTGATCATCTAGTTCAACAGAATTTAAACTGTAATTCGTGTTTTTTTTTCCCTTATTTTTCCTCTTTAGGCTGTTCCTGTGGAGAAGATTGCTCATCACTTTTACGCACTAAAGCCTAAAGATGAAAAGAATGCTAAAGTATCTCCTTACGCACTTGCAAAGCACATCTGGGGCAAAGGTACGTGTTGTAAACTAAAACAATTTATATTTTGAGCACTCTCTTCTTTCTCTCACTTCTGTACGATTTCTTCACTTGGTTCATACTCATGTAGTACATTATAATTTATTAAGGACTCTTTAGAGCCAACAATCAATGAAGTTTACGCTGCACACATGTATTTAACGGAGAATACAATATTTTTTTCAAAGCGTGTTAGACATATTGCTTTGTTTACTGTTAGATCTCCAGAAGAGGTATTACGTCTGAAAAGAGGTCGTGCAAGGGCTAGAATGGTTATAAATGCTCGATCTGACTTTACTGGGAAATTACATGAAATCCTTAACGGAAACAAACAAGTTGAATTTACGCAGCTTGATATGACCTTCCTTGAAGAAATAAAGTTGCATGCTATTGGCTCAAATATTGTACGTACTAATGACTATTTTTAAGTCTCAGAATAACATCTAAAACACATAAAAAGAGTTGTACAACAACTCTAATTTTGAATGAATCGTTTTTGGCTAAGTTTTTTATTTATAGGCAAATGAAGGTCTCGTGTATCAGTCGTTCTTACAAGTACGTACATATTTATTCTTGTTTTTTATTTTGCTTTGCGTGGTTTTTCTAACCACGTGAATTAAAGCCATTGGGGTTTGGTCGTACATCAAGAGAAGCATATGAGCTCTTGATGCAACTTGGCGTTTGGGATGACGAGGAAAATCCAGGTCTAGCAAAGTACGTCTTTTGTGCCTCTTACTACCAACATCAATCCACTTCTTGCCATTATGTTATTGCTACTACGTTATTGCTATATAGTGGTCACTGTTCTTATTTTAATTAGATGGGAAGGCTGGCCTCTAGAGTTTTCTCAGTACCACAGAGAGATCACTAAAAATTTTATGGATAATGTCCCTCCTGATGACCTTGCGTATGTTGGACGACTTAAATATATTGCATCATTGTGATTCTTCCTATATTAGCTAACACGTGTTTTTTATAGCCACGCACGTTCAGACATTAGTGAACCAGTATTCGGTATTGTTTCTGACTCTGGGTTCATTGAAACAGCTTTCTCTATTGATCTTACAACGAGTTATGAAGCTAGAGAGATATCTATACATGTACCAGATGTACCGCGTTTTATTCAAGCTGATAGTGAGTTATGTAAACTTGCTGCTGAAAGAACAAATGATATAATTATTGCAGATAGAACATATCATATGTTTCCTGATCCTTTGGCTCATAATCTACTTACAATACAAAACGATTGTCCTTCTATTACATTCCGTATTATTGTTGATAATCTAGGGAATATAAAAGAGTTTAGAGTAGTCCCTACTACTATAAAACAAGTTATTAAACTTGAGTATAAGGATGTTGATGCATTGCTTTTCAGAAATGAAACTGGTATTGATGGAGATAAGACTAGTGTTCCTGTCATTGAACAGTTGTTTCAAGATCAACTTGAACAAATTGCAGAACTTGTTGGATTGAGGAGGAATGTACGGGTATCAAAAGGAGCTTTAGTATTAGATATGCCACAACCTTACGCAAACATTAGAGACGGTACACCAAGTCTTGCTTCCGGATTTTTGTTTTTTTTTTGTTTTGTTCTGTACTCACTTAAGCTTTTAGGTACTCTCGATTTTGGTGTTAGATTTGAAGATTCTAATGCACGTGGTGTCATGGGAGAGCTTGAACTTCTTGTTGCTGAAGTAGCTGGGTATGACGAGCCACTTTTTTAGAAATTTTTAAACATAATTTTGGTGTTGATGTTTTATGTAGGCATTATCTGTCAAAGAGTCGAGTTCATGGTATTTTTAAAGGGCAAGAAAAACCTGAGTATATGAGTGATAAACTTTCAGCGCAGGTTAAAAGACAGATTGTTAGAGGTAAAGAAAAACCTAGAGACCATTTTTACGTAAAAACCTAGCTCTAACTTTTTCCATAGAAATTAGACAGAAATCAGGTCGACCTAACCCAACTCATAATGAGCTTATGATACTTGGATACAAGCGCCAACAAAAGGCTAACCCTATAACATACTCTATTGAAGCACAACAATATTATGGCCTTGGATTGGAAGTATACAGTAGCAGTTCAAGACCTATTTCAAGATTTTCTGATTTATTGGCGTTACAACAAATACATTCGATCATGGCTAACCGTGAAGCTGCATACGATGCTCAAACAGTCATTAAAATCATCGATAAGTTCCATATGAGCATCACAAAGTGTGAAAGGCTTATGAAAGACTCAACAAGATTCTGGACATTATTCTCTTTGAAAAGAAGTATGGATGAAAAACCAGGTCATGCTTTAGTTACATCTGCTCTTATGCTTGATGTTAATGCTCCTGAGCCTCTTGTATTCTTACAAGACTATGGGTTATATGAGAATATGGAGGTACCTTCTATAGCGTCAGAAACGTTAAAGAACGGAGATGTTATTACTGTCAGTATTGAACGTATTGATCCTTTCTTTGATGTTGTTATTGTTAAAGAACTTGATAAGAAGAAAGCAAAACAGAGCCATCCTAATATGATAAAGATGAAACCTAGGACCCCTACTGCTAAGAAGAACTTACCTAAGAGGGATCCTGATAATAGACACAAGAAGAGAGGTCGTAGAAAAGCGAGACAGTGAACACAAACAAAATAATAAAAAAATTCTTGAAACTGGAACACAAGCTTTGTTTTTAGTAGTGGCGCTCTAGCTTATCGCACGTTTCAATTAACAAATGAATAACGCTAACGAAACAGCTTCACAAATGTAAAAAATGGGAAAACGTTCAAATCACGTGCAAGGTCAGACGTAGCCTACGATCACCCGCAGACACCGGTGTTATACAAGTTGTAAAAGAGGCATGAATCACTGCACGTGGACTTGTTGTTCTTTTTCGTTACTATCCATACAGTGTAACCCCTAAGTAACTTGGGATACTACCAGGAGTGTACGGGGCCTTCGTAACGTGTAACAGGGTCGTTCCCTCAAAACTGCCAAGCTATGTGCCAGGGATTTTTCCCAGGGTATCAACTACATAACAACAAACAAAACGCGCAAGAATGGAGGTGATGGTATTTTTTTTTGAAAAAACGGTACGTTTTGATGACGCTTCGACTTTTACAGTGACTTCTACCCTGAACACTAACATGTATTAAATTAAGGTTGCTATACACGCTACAGATGAAATGAAGGCGACTTGGCTGTTTGTTGAGAACAATGGCGTTGACTTGAAAAACATGTGATGTACGTAAAAACACTGTTGGTATGACCGACAAGAGTCCGTGTAGGTTAATAACCTTAATATCATCAGTTTTGTTGGGTTCTATAAGCACGATATGCTTTTGCGCTGTAATCATACTGCTCGTTATCCCTATACGTACTGGTAGTGTTAACACAACCGGGAGGCGTCTGCTATCAACAGAAGACCAGATATTTGATTTAGATTATACAATATGCAATGAAAGCTACTATGACCTCCAATGGCACGTGCTTGAAACGTCTTAGGAAGATGACGCTTGGCCTGTAACAACTTTAACACATGACAACATTGCTTTGATTTTATTGATGTATTACGTTAGGTACTCACGTCCCTTGTATCTTGTTGGTGTATTATACACTTTTATCGCATTGGCGGTGATAACGGATACATACTTTGTAGAGGCTCTAGAAGTTGTTATACATAAGTTTGGCATTGCAGAGAACCTGTACGTACTAGTTTTTTACCATTTATGCTTAAATAAGTTACAGAATAGGTGCTACTGTGATGGCATTAGGATCATCGTTTCCTGAACTAGTTACCACTGTGATTGCTGTCTTTTTCGTGAAGGTGAAGTTTTTTTTCTTATCAGTTTTGTTTTGGAAATGTTTTGTTGGCTTCTGTTCGGCTGATTGGGTTGTTTAGACCGATATTGGGATAGGTACCATTGTGGGGTCAGCAGTGTTTAATTTGCTGTGTATTTTGGCACTTACGATAAGTTTCGGCAAGGGTAAAGAAGGTGAAGGTAATGAAGGAGTGGAGCATGATATTCAAGTTGAATTTCCTAACTTTTTTATTAGCAACAGTAGCTATTGATGCTTTACCTTACAGTAGAGGTACTACGATATAAACCATTATAAAAACTTTAGAACAAATATATTTTTATTGTAGTCACGTGAGAAGGCGGACAACGTTTCGTTTTTTTTGATTCTGAAAACAGAAATTTTCTTGTTTCTTTGAGAATAAAGACTAATCCTTGTTTTAGATTCTCTTTTTTACTTGGTAGTTGTTTGTGCATTGTTTCCAATGCAACGCACCAAGAATGTAGAAACGTACGTTACAAGAAAGAAAGAAAAATACATATTTTATCATTCCTACTTACTACCTCTCTAACGCTATTTTTTTCATGTTATTATAGTGCTTATTCTGCAGTTTTACTTTCTCTATTTGTTGCCTATCTTATCTTGCTTGCTTTTTGGGGTACACTTGTAAAATACGTACGAGGCAAGTACATAAAATTGATGATCAAAAAAAGTCTTTTTTCTCAAGTTTACTGATATGTAGGGTGTTTAAAACGAAGGAGGGGCGAAGAGTATAATAACCTTGTGAATGAGGCTGAATTGACAGCAACTGACTCTGAAGCTCAATTGATACTTGATAAAACTGAAATAGAAACACTAAATGAAGACTTCGATGAACATTTTTTTGAAGTTCCTGAAAGTCTCTTTGGCTGGATCTATTTTTCAGTTTCGTTTCCTATTCAACTCATTTTTTTCCTTACTGTTCCAAACCCACGGTTTAAAAGATGTGTAAGAAAGCCTCTACTTTCTCATTTTTTTCTTTCTTTTTCCTTTTTTTTTTTTTCAAGATCTCTTTCCCTTACTGTATGTACAAATAGGTTGCTTGGTGGCCATTGACTATTGCAATGTCAATATTATGGATAGGCGTAGTGTCTTGGTTTATGGTTGGATGGGCTTCAAAGGCTGGCTGCTTGTTTGGCCTTGAACCGTATACGGTAATTTTTTTTCCTTCTGTTTTTTTTTGATCTGACTTGGTTCTCCTCCTTGTATGTTAACTTTAAACGTAGGTTGGAATCATTCTAGTTTCTATTGGTACAAGTGTACCTGAAGCAATGGGATCATTCTTTGCTGCGCGGTTAGTCTTTTTCTTTAACTACATCAACTGTGAACCAAATTGCTTGAAAGCATTCGTTTTTCCTTTTGTCTTCGAATTATTTTTAATAATTTTGTATTTCAGGCGAGGCTTGATTGACATGGCTGTTTCTAATGCCTTGGCTTCAAATATTTTTGACACATTACTTGGGTTGGGTTTACCTTGGTTTTTACATAATGTTATTTATGGGAGTATTCCAATAGAATCGAATGTAAGTCACTGTACTTATTTTATTTTTGTATTTTTTTTTTGTATGAGACCTGGGTTGTATTGAGCTTTTCGTGCCTAAGTATATTTTGGTTTGGGTTCTCATGAAAATTTTTGTTAATTACGCTTTTGTAAAAACACGTGATTATTACGACAATACATGAAGCTCTTTTGTTCTTTTTTTTTTTTACTTTTTACTTTTCTTGATATCTTACTTTTTTAGCAAATTGTCGTTCATGTTATCACTTTACTCGTGTTAACTGCTGGAAGTTGGATTGTAGTTTTATGCTTTAAATTCAAGTACGTCAAGATTAATAAATTGCTGTCATATTTGTGCTCCTTCTTAAGAACCCTAGACCTTGGCGGTTTGTTGGAATTGGGTTCTTTGCTCTGTATTTGGTATACGTTGGTTACAGCTTGGCATACGACTATGGATTGGTTCCCATGTGATCCTACTATTATCGTAATGTACTCTATTCTGAAAGAAGATAACAACGAGGAGAACGACAAACTATTGTAGAGAAAACACTTCATGAGTAAACTAAAGTAAAATTATAAGTTTGAAACATATTCGTTTACATCTAGCAGTATGTTTACTACCAATACCATTTTGTGTAAGCAGGTAGAGTGGTATTGTAAGTCAACGATACAAATCTGAAAAAAAGTTTCCTAGCCCGATGAAAGACAACGAAATACAACACCGGTTTGCTGAATTTGTACACAGAAAATAAAGTTTACTTCGGTAATTAAATCTACAAAACAGTAGCTCAAGTGTTAAAAGTCTGCATCTAAACTTGAAATGAGACAGACAACAGTACTACTGCTTTCAAAACAGTAGCCTACCTGTATGCTAGACTTCATTTTGTATGTTGATTTCGGTGGTTAGCGTTATTGTCGGTCGTTACTAGTTGAGGAAAAAACGAATTTAGTCAACGTCCTGTAAATAAATACTCCGATCATCTAACAATAACATAATAACAAACATAGCCACGTTTCGAGCGTATATTAGCAAAATGAATGAAGAAGAGGTTATCCAGAACATTAGTGACCTTGTCGCGCTCCCCGTTGAACTAATAGTTCATATTCTCAAACAAGGCACTTTTACACTTCGTTCCGCACAAACTTGCCACTTCTTGCGGGATATTGTCCATAACCACGTCGGATATGGTCAAATTATTGTTAAAAGCAGTACCGAGGTGATGATGCTTTCTGGCAGTCCTTTATTGCAGAATACAGCCATTCTGTTCAATGGGTATAGAGATGTAAACGACAATCAGTTGAGGTTACTAGCGGGAGTACATACAATCAATTTGTCCAGTTGTGAATCAATAACAGACGAAGGCATCAAGGCATTGGCTGGAGTCTATGACATTGGATTATCACAGACAAACGTAACAGACAAAGGCATCAAAGCATTGGCAGGTGTACACAAAATAAATTTAGATTTTTGTGAATCAATAACAGACGAAGGCATCAAAGCATTGGCAGGTGTATACAATATAGATTTAGATTTTTGTGAATCAATTACAGATGAAGGCATTAAAGCATTGGCTGGTGTACATGAGATTGGATTATCAAGGACAAAAGTAACAGACGAAGGTTTGAAGGCGTTAGTAGGTGTACACTCTATCTTTTTATATGATTGTCTATCGATAACAGACGAAGGCATCATCAAGGCGTTGGTTGGTGTACACAATATTGATCTATCGGGAACAAAGGTAACAGATGAAGGCATTAAAGCATTGGCTGGTGTACATGAGATTAATCTAGAAGATACAAACGTAACAGATGAAGGCATTAAAGCATTGGCTGGTGTACACACTATAACTGTATCATACACAAAGGTAACAGATGAAGGCATTAAAGCATTGGCTGGTGTACATGAGATTAATCTAGAAGATACAAACGTAACAGATGAAGGCATTAAAGCATTGGCTGGTGTACACACTATAGATGTATCAGGAACAAAAGTAACAGATGAAGGATTGAAAGCATTGGCAGGTGTACACACTATAACCCTGTATGGTTGCTCCTCAACTTCAAAAGAGGGTGTCCAGGCGACCGGTGCACAGGTAGTAAGGGGCCCAGACTTATCATAGTACACTTTTTATTGCTTTGTATAAACAAACAAACGGAATAAATAAAAACAAAATTAGTCATAATGTTGTGTTTCTTGCACATGCTCCTTAAAAAACAAGCCACCAAAATTAATAATAATCATAAATTATGTTCGCGAAAAGCAGACAGTTATGTTTGCATTTAGTGTTTTTAGGCGAGTTAAAACTGTCAAAAATATTTATTTTGTCATGTGTCACAATTGTCAATGTAATAACGTTTAAAGCAATCACTAGAAAATACTCTCTGTCAGTTGAATTGTTTCTTGGTGTAGTAGAAGTATCAAAGATTTTGCTCTAGCCAAGCATCAACCTCTGATAGCTTGTAGCCAAAAGGACCTTCACCCCTTTGTACATTATCTTCTTGTCTTTAAGTATGTACAACCTAACATGTGATCAACTTCACAGTCATATGATAAAAACTGTACCTCTCTGGTAGAGCTTGGTATGCTTTGTTTGCATTATCATCCATAAGATCAACAAATATTGGAACCTTAAAGTTTGGGTTGTTCGTTTTAAAGTCTTCAATGATATTGTCCGTATCATTCAAGTTTGCTAATCTTTGCAACTTTTTGCTGTTTGTGACTTTTGGTTTTTGTGTTTAGTCAGATCTGACAGATCTTGCAACTTCTGCTAGTTCTTGCAAGTGTTAGTTCTTGCAAGATCTGTTAAAAACTACAAGATCTGACGTATCTTGTCAGTTCTGGAACAAACTAAATCCACTTGTACAGGTACAACGCATACAAATTTATTGCGACACCACGTGCTCTTAACCACCATTATTTTATTAGTTTAGCAGTTCTGTTGACGTCCTCTAAGGTCCAGCAGTTGTCTCCTATACTCTAAAACGAATTATTACGCTATGTTATTACTGTACACTCAGCGCAAGATACTTTGGAAGCGCTTGGAATTTTCTTTGAGGTTTTAGCATTATCTCACGTTTAACTCCTCCTGACGCCTGAATATGTGCCAGTATTCGCTCCTGGTGCTAGTAAGTTAACATGTAAATTATTGTTAATTTGTAGCCGTTTTTATGGCTCCTTGGGGTAAGTAGTAATGAGAGCGCACCTAAGTAAAATACTGCGATCGTCTTGTTACATGATATGACTTTGACACAGTGCTTTTCATCTTGCCTTAATGTACATAAGGACGGCCAGCACGGTACATTGTCACGAGTTATAGAATGTGATGCAATCACATTGCACCGGTTCCGCAAGTTGTAATCAAAGCTGTCAGTTCTTGCAAGAACTATCAAAACTGACAAAATCTGACAGAACTTCCAAGAACTAGCAGAACTTACAAGATCACACCGCTTGATACTTCTGCCAAACCTGTCGCAAACTTAAATGATACGGACAATACCAATACGATCTTCAATATCCTTGGGCATACGATAACATACTTTGTTACCTGATAACTTCCATCCATCTGAAGCACGTGCTTCTAAATGCGATAGTTGTCTAAAAAACGAACGAAACGAGTCTCAATTTCTTGTAATTTTCTCAAAACGTTTTGCAAAAAGACTACTTTTTTGACCGATATCTATAAAGGTATGATCGAAAAACCACTACGAAAGTAATTATCATTCGAAAAAAAAAACCCCTAAAAATGGAACCTTCTGTAGTTTTGAAGTTAAATTTTTTATTTTCCTTCTAATACTTCACATACAACCTACACAAGCATTATTAGAAATCCCACAACTTTTTTTTTTTGTAACGAACAAAGGTATAAATTTACAACAAAAACATTCTTCTCTCGAGATGCACAACCATAAGTTGTTTGTGTCCTGTCTTACCGTATGTCAATGTACCAACTAACAATCTATATTTCGCGGGTTCGAATCCCGCCTCCCCTGCAAAAGGGGAGTGTGCCGAGTGGTTAAGGCGTTAAAATGCTAATTTAATAATTCTTCGTGGTGCCGGTACGTTGGCTACAACTCAAGGCCGCCTGAAATGTCAGGCGGTAAGGGCTCACGACGCTATCATCTCTTATTTTTTTCATAAAATCGGAAGCAGTGTTACAAAGTTACAGCTTGACTTTTGCTGAATAAAGTCACCGCTTTTTTTTTTACGGCTTTGTTCCGCCTTTAGTCATTCTCCCTACCAATGGCAAAGCGAAAGATATCAGTAGCGCATAGGGAGCGTATAACACTATTGTCTGGGTTACCACTTGAGCTATTAGAAAGTGTTTGGAGATCAGAACCTGAAATATACACTAAATGGCCTCAATTATGTTGCAGTTGCGCTAGAACTTCGAAATACGATGATAATTTAAAGAAACATGGCGTGTGGAACTATTTCTCTTCAGACATCACCAAAAGAGGTAATCACCAAATAGTACAAACAACGGCGTACTGTAACGGCCTTCTGGAGGGTAAATGCGCGAAGTATCAACATAACGGCAATCCAGCAGAAATTGCTTGTTTCAAAAAAGGACGAAAACACGGTGAGTACAAGATTTGGTGGGCTGATACTGATGTATTGAAAATGCACTGCTTTTATAAACATAGTAAATTACATGGTCGTTACAAGTACTTCAATGAAAGCGGAGATTTAATGTGTGACTTTAATTATGAAAATGGAGAAAAACATGGAAAGTGTACTAGTACTGTTTATAGACAGACTTTGGTAATCAACTATGAACATGGTAAGAAGCACGGCGAATGTGATACTAGGTATAATGGAAGGTGGCTTTATAATCACGGTGTTCCTATCCAACAAGTTGATGGTCATAATAAATACCGAGTGTTACACTAGCAGCTTTTTTTTGACATACTGTGTTTTACGTTCGGAATCTAATAAGAATACCTAAGGAAAAGGTACTATGCCAATTTTTAGTCGAACATTGAGAGCTATCATAGGAATTGGCTACCTGTATTCAATGCTTTGCCGTAATAAAACTATTGAAATACACAGAGCTTGGTGTTTATTCTTAAAATACAAACTATTTACAAAGTTTTTAAGAGTCAGATTCAGAATCAGAATCAGAGTCGTCTTTCTTTTTGCCCTTAGGAGCTTCAGCGTTCTCAACAACTTGTTGATATCCTGCTTGTAATTGTGGATCATCGAATTTTTGAAGAGAGGCACCAGTGAGGCTTGTTTTGTTCTTTCCAGCGAGTTTAGTGTACTTCCTTAACATCTTGGCAAAAGGTACAATATTCTTGCGACCAACAGAGAAGCATAATATGACTTTACTTACTCCTTTATCGCGAGGTACCAAACGGACCTTTACAACACAATGTTAGATGGCATACTAAGAGTGTTGTTTAAAAACAATTAAAAGCGCTTACCATATCTCTTTGGGTTGGACCTGTTGCCTTCTTTTGACCCATGACATATTTTTGATCCCCATTGAGAATGAGAGTGATACAGTGACTTGGAAAACCAATTGGTCCTACACCAAATAAGCAACTGTCTCAGAACTTTAAACGAACAAAAAGAATGATTTTTACACTCACCTCTTTGACCACTGTAGATGATTAAGTAGACTGTTTCTGGACGTCCACCAGGTTTATTCTCAATAAGAAGATTCATGTAACTTGTTTTGTAAGCCGCTTGAACAAGAGACATGCCTATTTTGTATCTGAACTGATGAAATGGCCAATAACCGATTGCTTGATATTCTGTTTTTCCTTTGATAGCTTTCGTTAATCTTTCAATTGTTGGTACAACTTCATGGATATTGTTTTGATTGTAGAAAAGATCTTTGCCAATCTATTGTATCATTGGTAAACAAACACGAATAACAAGGAAAAAAAAATAAAACTGTTTTACCAAGCACATGTTGAAATCTATCACGTACTTGAGTCATTGTTCTTTATTGTTTGGAGGAGTTTGTTTTTGTTCTGTTGATGTGTTTGTGTTTGTGTGTAAGAGATTATGTAGTTAAGTTGACGCAGGAAATATTCACGTGAAGTTCACCAGATTAAGGAAAAAAGATCACATCATCCTCATGAAAAGAAAGCAAAATGATTCCCCGGTAAATTGATATTCCCCTGTACTCTTTAAATGAATATTAAACTGGTTTGGAGAAATCGTGTTTTATCGTGTAATTTATCACGCACATTATCACAAAAGTCACGTGATGGCTTATATGGCGAAATTAAAGAATAATTGAGTCCCTTGAGAGGTTCCTTAGGTTCTGTGTAGGTTTTGAAAGTGAAAGTTCGTGTGATCACTTTTTTGAGGAGAAGGCAAACATTCAAAAAAACACCGAGAATAACATTGACTCATTTACCTCGCGCTTAACAAACATAAACAAAACAAAACAACAACAACAGCAACAACAACCTCTTAACAAGTGCGAATAGAGAATACACTTTACATTCAAAAACTAACTTGCAGCGGATAGAAAATGTCTCAAAAAGAATACACTAAACTGTACAAAGAAGCCCTAAAGGACAATTTGGAAAAAGCCATCAAGTTGTTTAAGGAAACTGTTCCTAAAGCTGACAGGACAGAACTTGCACAAGCGATTGAGGAGCAAAAAAAGACATTAAAGGAAAAAGGGACTGAAATCACGAAAGTGAAACCAGTTACTGACAAAGATTTCGGCCGGGCACAACGTGGAAATAAATGCCAAAAAGCTTTGATCAAAATTTGGTATTGCTACTTTTCGTAAGTACCCTTCTCCCTTTGCTTTCTCTAAAAGCGTTTATCACTGACTCTGTATTGTCACTTAGGTATGGTTTTGAAAATGATTGGGATTCCTGATGAGATTGCTGGCGGAGCTGCTGAGGAACTAATGAATGGAGAAGAAGATCCTAAAGAAAAGTTCAAGAAAGCTTTCTTAGCTATCAAGAAAGTACGTAAACTATATACATGCACCTGTGGGTAGCACACACTAACAGTCATCGTTTAGGCGACAAGTGAAAAAGGGAAAGCTAAAGCAATCATTGGATTCATAAAGGCAATATCAACGAAAAAAATACTGAAAGCTCTCAAGAACCAATTCAAGAAGCACTCAACGAAAACAAAGTAAGTACACACGATCGAAGCAGTTTTTTGAAATTGTTGCTAATCCTTTTTGTTTCAGACTCAAATGGTTGAAATGGGGATTGATTCTTACTGCTAAACTGGTTGCCATCTTTGCAACTGATGGAGTCGCATTGATTGCTATGATTATATTGGCACTGTTTGATGCTGCAAAGTGGGTAACAGCTCTAAACGCTGTTAGAAAAGAATGCTTCAAAAAGAGTACAACCACTACGTGAATCAGCAAGCAACGTTTTATTCAATAAAGCAATTTCCATTTACGAACAGTATAATTTCTTTAACCATCAAGGTTTTCAATGTGTAGTACTGGTCAACAATTGTAGTACTTTCGTCAAAAAACAGTCTCTGTAGTTTAGTTACAACGTATGCTCAACGGATTCGAAGTTATAAGTAAATTGTCAGTGTATGTGCTTTGTTTGATCTATTTTTACTCAAAATGCGTTTGTTTAAAGGAATACCCAGCTTTTCAAATGCAAACAGACGAAAACAGGAAAAATTGTAGTGATTAGAACAGTTGATCTACATTGTCAAGAGGAAATAGACTTCTATCATGATAAACTCAAATTTCTAAGCCTCAAAAGCAGTCATTCGTACTTTGCGAAGATAATACGCACTGAGGCTAAATCAAAACTGACTTACGTACAACGCTTTTCTCGATTCAAAAAAACCAAAGGACGATTAATGTCAGGTTTTGTTACTTAGTAATTGCCATTTTCCACGTGAGCTTCAGCTATTGTGTGGTATCGGGATAGCATATAAAGATCTCAAGTGTACGCAAAGTCCTTATGAGATTGATATTAAACAATGTGCAAAGCAACAGAGTGCCCACAATGGTAGTTACTAGTAGCAAAGCTTACATAACTTTGGCTTCTTATTTTTTGTTTGTTCTTTCTCACTTTCGTTGTTTAAAAAGGTAGTCTCCAAGTATCATAAATTTGGTTCATTTGAGGACATAATCAAGAGGAATCAGTCTCCTCTGAGTGAATCACAGATTGCTCTTGTATTGTTTTGTACTCTCTCTGCTTTGAAGATACTCCACAAACATGACATAAGATACAGGCAAATTGGTGCTCGTATGTTGTACTTTTGTGCTCTTTTAATACTACACACTCATTGTCACCGTTTAACTGAACTTACTCTGTTGTTTGTGTTTTAAGGAAAGATATTCTTAACTTGTTCATTTCAAGTTAAAATAGGTACAAACACTTTTCTGCTGTGACAACAGTTTAGTTATCTTATGGTAATACTTATTCCTAGGTGGCTTGTTGAAACCTGGTCATGATCTAATGAAGGTGCACACAGTTTTATTTTTGTTGATACAGATTGTAACGTTCATCACAGAAATTATTTCCAGCAGCTTTGTGGATGGCACCTGAAGAGTTAGTAGCAGAAAGGACTACTGTACTTTTACATATGTAAAGGAGTATATTATAACACGCCATTAGTTTAAGACTGATATGTGGTCACTTGGTATCACTGCAATAGAGCTCGCTGAGATTTATCCACCTGGGGCCGATATATTTACATGGCAGGTATTTCTTCGCTCATATGTTTTTTTGTAATGTTCTTTTTTTAACTGCATGTAGTTTTTCGAGTGTATCCTGAATGATCCACCACCAACTTTGAATGAAGAAGAAAAATGGAGTACTAGATTTACAGAATTTATGAGTAAGGTACTCATCAAAGATCGTGAGAACCGATACTCAGTTTCAGATGCTTTAAATGTATGTCAATCCTACTTTTTTTATTATTATTGGATCAGAAATGACACTAATAGGATCCTTTCATACACCAGTGTTTGGGACAGAATACGGATATTCTAAGGTGTTTGATAAAACAGAAGAGAAAGAAAACCAAGAAAAAATAAACTTGTTCAATGCTGTAGGCTTTGTAAATACTGTGGTTATGCAAAAGGTTTCTGCAGTGTCTTGCCTATGTTTAGCGTTGTTGTGTAAGCGCCAGTTAAGAAGCTCCTAATGACACAAAATCCGGCAAAGATCTTTTCTACAATCAAAACAATATCCATGAAGTTGTACCAACAATTGAAAGATTAACGAAAGCTATCAAAGGAAGACAGAATATCAAGCCATCGGTTAAGAGCATGCCTCTTACACAACCGATTTTATCATTGGTAAAGAAGACGAACAATGAGCTAACTATTTTCCCGGCACGTGCTGCTTAAATATCGAAACCTGAGTCATTGTTTTTGTTCTGTTGATGTGCTTGTGTTTGTGTGTAAGAGATTATGTAGTTAAGTTGACGCAGGAAATATTCACGTGAAGTTCATTAGATTAAGGAAAAAAAATCACATCATCTTCGATGAAAAATGATTCCCCGGTAAATTGATATTCCCCTGTACTCTGAAAAATGAATATTAAACTGGTTTGGAGAAATCGTGTTTTGTTGTGTAATTTATCACGCATACTAGGTTTGTTATGACTCAATTACAGTGTAATCGAGTCCCTAAGAGATTTGGTACGTTTTATGTTGGTTCTTGAAGGTGTAAGTTCACGTGATCAATTTTTTAATGTCAGGCAAACGTTAAAATAAAAAGACCGAGACTAACATTGACTCATGTAATATAAATACAAAGCATACAAGTACCAAGATATACAACCACATATGACAGATAATCATGGCATTACCGCTAGCGGTAATTGGAACACTGAGCCAAACGCAGACTTCATTGTACGAGCACAAACAGAACACTTCCAAAAAAAAAAGTTGTTCCGTTTTAATGTGTCTGACTTGTGCTTGTAGAATAACGAAACAGTGTCATACACGGAAAATCCCCAGGATCATATACGTATGTAACTACTTTAGTGTCCGGGAAAAAATAAAAACCGGGTTAATTAACTTTTACAACAGGTTTGAGTGGGTTGCTCCGTAAAGATTCTCCAAAGGATTCAAAGCCAAAAAAGAAGATTAAAAAAACGTACGCTTGCTGCAAAGAAGATCGCTTCTAAAGATTTTATGTAGCGCCCAAAAAAGGACCCAAAAACATCCAGATAATGAGCAAGCCAATCAGTCGCCTAAGAGCAAGAAGAAGTCCTCATTGAAATCTGGGTAAGTGATGAGCACGTGACCTTTCTAAAAACGAACCACAAACTTTTCTTCTGTAGTTCGTTAGTTCATAAAGCAAGGGCAGCATTGCCTGAAGTATCTCCAAAAAGCAGCCGGAAAGAAACAGGTGATGGCCCACTTATTGATAGAAAGCAGTCTACAAAGAAAAGCAAAGTCTCATCATCGTCTAAGCGCCTTGCAGCCTCAGGAAAGAAAGCACCTACTAGAAATCAAGAAGCTACAAACAATAACAGAAACACGCAGTCGAATGCTACAAGCACCCACAACACACCATCGAATGAGAATAGTATTTACCCTCAAATACCTAATCAAAGGAGAACAGTGAGTACTGACCGAATAGTTTAACAATTATATATCTAACTGTACCGCTTAGCCACCACCGCCACCAGGATTGGTAGCGCCTCCACCACCAATGACTACACCACCTCAACCTCCAGCAATAGTTTATGGTGATACTAACAATCAAGTCCAATTCTCACAGCCTGTACCTCAACGTGTTGAATATAGTGATGACTCATATGAAGACGAAGAAGAAAATGACAGCGCACAACATATTCAACAGAATAGTTACACCAAAGGTGGTAGACGAAAAAACAAGAGAAAGTTTGGATCTCAGAAACATCCTAAGTATGTTGGTACAAAAGCGAACGGCTGCAGGATGTTCTGGCATATGTACATTGGTACATTATTGATACTCTTGTACGTAACTCTTCGTTCATTCTCAGATTTATAACTTTCTACTTAAAGGGGTTCCAATATCTTGTTTTTGAACAACCTAAGTCAGAACGCTGAGTCAACAAAGACACTCATATTGAATAATTGTTTGGATCTTGAGATCACTTCAACAAGTGTCGTAAACACTCACGTGGCATTGGCAGAAACTTCGAATGCTTTCATATCAGATGCTATAACAACAGGAGCTACAGTTGGTTTAGACTTAGCTCTAGATGGTGTTTTCGTTGCAGTTGACGTACGCTTTAACTTCTTCACTTTTCATCGCATTAAGTTGTCACAATTCTAACAATAATGCCTTCAGGTCGCAATATATATTATTTCAGGGAAAATGAGAATATTCCTATGTGGTTATGACGCAATGGTTCTTATATTCAATCCACTGTAAGCGCAACTTGTGAAATCCCACATTTTTAACCATCAAATGTAGTAACGAGTTATTGGAATCAACATTAAATACATTGGAAAGTACAGCCAATACAATCACCGGTGTCTTTGGTTTTAAAAGATCTGTGGAACAACTGAGTGATGAAGAACTTGAAGCAATTCTAAAAGATGTTACAGATGAACTTGACGCGACATCTAACGAAATAGAATTTTTCAATAACTCTACTGTGAACAACACTGGATTGACCAATATTGGATTTAATGAAAGTGAAATTGAGTTTACTCCAGTAGCGCCTCAATCTGTACGTACCTTGTCTGTTTTATATTGCGTGATTGATGTGTTTTAAAGGGTTTGTTTCTACCAGCTTCAGATGAGATTGAAGAAGCTTTAGCAGACTTTGTCAAAGGACTTCTTGATGATCTCTTAACAGACGAAGTTGAAGCTATCAAGTGAGTATTTAGTCAACTAATTTGTACTCCAGTCTCTTTCTTACTTTTTTCTTAAAGGCAAGACGTTATAAACGCTTCAATTGTTCCTTTCGCAGTACCAGAATACAATGAGATACAATTTTGTGATGATTTGGACTTTGAACCTTACGACGATGCTGTCAATATTGTTCGTTACATTTCATTTGGTGCAATCATTCTCAACATCATTGCAATCTTTGGAACTTGGGCATTCTTGTATTATTCAAATGAAGTAACTCGGTGGTTAAACAACAGAAAAAAAATCAAAGAAATTGATAGACGTCCACGGTAAGAATACAATGAACATTTTGGAACACAGATTACAACATAAAACTGATCTCTGTTTGTAGTAAAAAACCAGAAGAAGTACCAACTTTGTATTGTATTGAATTTCTCATCTGGAAGCCTGCTATTGCACTTGTTGCTATCTCTATTCTTACAATTATATTCTTCCATGCATATCTCGCTGGTCTCAACGCAGCGTCATCTGAAATAGATAAATGGATTGATACAGATGTAAGGGCGTTTGCTGAAGATGTAAGAGTTGAAGTGAACCAATTGATTGTCAGTGCAAATGATATCTATGCTCAAAATCTGACTGATGTACGTTTTACTGCTTCAACTCTTAGTGCTCACGTGATATCTAGTCTTTACTCGAAACTAAACAGAACTTAAACAACGGAATGGTGTCTGTAGATAGGGCTCTGAATAGCCTTGCGGATCGAATAGTAGAAGTACAAGAGTAAGCATTAGATACAATCTTGTATATCCTTATTAACGGTTCTTTAGTCAGTTCGCAGATGAACTTGCGAAATTTATCACAACTTTCTTAGCAGATATATTTGAAGGCTTGTTATCTTGTCTTCTAAGAATTGATGACATAGTTAATATTTTACGGTATGTTAAAACACTTTGTCACTATAAATAAATCAATCTTACTTTTTGTAGTGCTGTTGGACCAGGTCTGTCACTGATTACTGATTTAATTATTCCATCGAGTTTCAGTCTTCCAGACGTCCCAACTGTCAGTAACTCTACAGTTGACACATTTGTAGATAGAACACGTACGTCATGTTTTAATCTGGCACTCAAAGTTGTCTCTAACATTTGAACTTTAGAAGCAAATGTTAATGCATTTATTGATGGACAAACAGCTTTTGTTGCAGTTGAACTAGGAAATGCTTACGCTTTGCTATTTTATACATTTCTCATAGTTATCACTGGCGCCAGTATATGGTTTTATTATATACGTCGTTCTAAAAAAGTAACCATGAAGGGAAGCGACAATGTGTAAAAACAAACACAAAATATGAAACTAATGTAAATAAATTATAAAGCTTACTAAGACAGCACATTTTATTTGCTATCAAATACATTGGATCTGATGGATAGCCTATTCATTTTTAAGCACTGTGATATTTTCATCCATGTGCGTCATCGACATATGGCTATCTCAATTTTTCATAAGAAATCCATCTCAGTTGCCATGGCAAACTTGAGCTTTACCATATGTTGTATTAATACAACGATGTCTTGCTTGGCATACAAATTCACGACCTTATCCTTGTCAAGCATAGTCCATTTTTGCACCAGTTTTGCACTTATAATACTTAGCGCTTGTTGGAAAGTGGCGTTGGTACAGTTTAGCTCACAGTTAAGTTGAGCTTCACGGCGATCGTTAAGTTTTGTTGAATAACGTAAACAAGGCCTTACCGATGTCAACACACATCCTCCTGTTATTAATTATAGGAGCATCTTTAGCGCTTAAATCAAACCCGCTAAAAGAGTATGTATTCTCACCAGACCCAACGTATGTCACGTTTCCTCTATTAATTAGCACTTATATATTTCAAGCTACAAATGGGAAAAAGTTTCCTCATTCACTGGGCCAGGTTTCAATGCAGATGTATTGAAATTAACTTCTCAAACGTGGTTAAAACCTGATGAGGTGTCCGAAACAGTTTGGGAGCATTATCTTGTAATGTAGGCACAACAAAAGCAATTTTTTTTTTTTCGAACACTTTTCTTCCAAACAGCGTTTCAATCACGTGATATTCTAAAAATTACGTCAAGCGCTACACCAGACGTAGTAAAATACGATAATGCTTTTCTTTACGTTACAGGAAGTTCAAATCCACTAGGTAACCCACCAACAACGTACGAAGACTGTCTTTATCGTCCCTGGACTAATGGCTTGTTATAGGATTGATCCAATAGCCTTGCCAATTTTAATGGAAAGTTCGGTTGTGGCTATCTTATATCAAGTACCAAACCAGCCGTTGGTATTCGCAGATGATCCTAAAGGACCACTAAAGAGATATGAAGGTAAACGGTTAAAGTTCAAAAAACCTTTCGCCAAAAATAATTTTTTAAGATGCTCTGATCGCTTTCACTTGGTGGGATTTTGCACATAACCTAGACCCTATGATCGTACGTACTTAGGGTTGGCGACAGCATTAAAAAGATCCTAAGACATTTTATTAAAAGCTGGCAAGATTGCCAATGGTAAAATCGGTTGTTAAAGCAATGGACGCAGTCCAAGAGTATTTCCAAAAGAAACAATCAAATGTAGAAATTAATACATTTGTTGTCGCTGGTGCATCCAAGCGCGGGTGGTGAGTTCCTCTTTCGTATTGTGTGCCCATTATTTTTATTGAATCGTTTAGGACTACATGGCTCACGCCTATTGATGAGCGTGTGATTGGTATTGTACCTGTTGTCATTGATGTTTTGAATGCTGTAAAGTCGATCAACCACCATTGGAGAGTACGTCACACGAGATGTTCCTGTATTTTTGTTAATATATTTGTTGCTTTAGGTTTATGGATTCTTCAGCTTCGCTTTGAACGACTACGTTGAGATGGGCACTATTGGATGGCTCAATACGGAAGAGGTTCGAAACAATTTTTTTTTGTGGGATTTTTCTTCTTACTTCCTTAGACTACTGAAATGATGAATATTATCGATCCCTTCGAGTACAGAGACGAATTTACTCTACCAAAATATATTGTAAACGCTGCTGGTGATGAGTGAGTGACTTTTGAAAGAACTTATTATTAAATTATTGCATATTTTACTGATCAACACAACAGATTCTTCCTACCCGACAGCAGCCAGTTCTACTATGATGAACTCAAAGGAAAGAAAAATATAAGATATGTACCTAATACTGGACACAGTATGGGCGGAGAAGCTGGTATTTCGGCTGCGTAAGCAATTCTTTGAATTCAGTAAATTATTAACTGGTATTTTTTCAAAATAGCATAAGCGTTGGTACATGGTACTATGCCTTAATGAACGATATCAGCGTCCCTGAAATATCTTGGGAAATCAATAAACATACTGGAAGAATAGTTGTCAAAACTGAAGTCCTCCCATCGGCAAGTAGTACTCAAAATTGAAAGACTTAGTTTTAGCTAACAAAACCTTAAACTTTTAGAAAGTCCTAATGTGGCAAGCTTATAATCCAAGAACACGTGATTTCAGAGCAAATCCTAACCCAATCCCATGGACAAGTACCGAACTAAGACGAGAGAATGATGGAACATACATAGGAAGACCACAAATTCCAGAAGAAGGTATTAAACATACATACTTACGAATTGTTTTAAGTTGACTTGTCTTAGGTTGGCGTGCAGCTTTTGTTGAATGTCATTTCAGCATAGATGGCAGAGAGTTTATTCAAACCTCTGCTGTTTCTGTAGTTCCTGACGTGTTGCCTTTCCCACCTTGCGGATTCCCATGCGAATGTAAAGATGACTGCCCACCTGGACCTCCTGTACACTAGATTTAATATGAAATAAATCTAGTTAACTCATTTGCCTATTATTTCTATCCTAAATACAAGTAAACCCAACACTCTTTGTTATTTAGTATTTCCTAATGTTGAATTTGATGTAGTGCATCGTTAAATAGTACGGTAGTTGTT
Organism: Trichosphaerium sp. ATCC 40318; assembly: GCA_038496445.1. Lineage (NCBI taxonomy): Eukaryota > Discosea > Flabellinia > Trichosidae > Trichosphaerium > Trichosphaerium sp. ATCC 40318. The sequence continues at coordinate 106,241 of JALMLS010000461.1, forward strand.
TATTTACAAATAATGTACAGCAACTGCTGGCCTTTTTTTTCGGATTTCGGCAACTGTGCTGCTCCTAACACGTGTTCCTGTTATTGATAATAGTTGCAAGCACTCCGCATCATTATCTTCGAGAACTCCCTTAACAGCAGAATCATCAACACGTTGGCAGTGCGGTACGTGAAGAACTTGTAAGAAGACAAACACTTTTAATATCTTTGCAACACTTCCTAAAAAACAAAGTTATTACATGAGTTTTATACGTCACGTGATCAATAAAACGCGAAATTAGAATAAGCAATGAAGTCACGTACCAGACCGTATGTCAGTGTGTCCTAAATTGAGTACAGTGAGACGTCTATGAAGGTTCGTCTGATTCAGTAAAAACTCTATTCCTTCATATGTAATATTGTTGTATGGAATAACAAGAGAGTATAAGTTTGTACATATTTCTGCAATGTCTTTTAAGTTCTTATCTACAAGCCCTGTCTTTCTAAGATTCAAATGTCGAATATTGGTAAGCTTCCTTAAGAGCGGAATAAAATCATCAAATGGACAAGAACAATGGCTCAAGCTTAAATTACAGAGTCTATGGGTGATGCCATTGTCTTCTATAGCTTTATCAGACGGTACGAAATCTGTTGGATTAACATCTAAGGATGTGAGATTAGGTAGTTTTGTGAGAAGGTCATCCAAGTTAGGCATTGTCAGTGAAGAATCAGGCAAGAAGCACCTAATGAAGTTAAGACTTAGCAGACATGACAATTTTGAAGAAAACAAAAAGCAAGAGAGCATACCCCATGTGGAGGTACTTGAGTCTTGTATTTTTTTGAAGAGCGGTGCTTAGCATAGGTAATGTATATGAAGGTACATTTTGAGAGATATGCAAAGTTACTAGATCCTTAAGACAACTCATGTGAGGTCCAAAAGCTGATTCATCCCAGTCTTGAATATTTAAAAACTGTAAGTTTGGAAACGCTTTAACGATGCCCATCATAGACCTAAGTTATTATAAACAATACAAAAAGGTTAATTAGGTTTATGTGGTACTCTGAACTGCATGTTCTGATTCCAGCAACCTCAAGAGATGTCAAACGGCTGTTCGAAGAAACATCAACAAAACATGTTTCATCAAGAGTTCCAGTGAATGATACGTATACATCAGTTAATTGACGGCATTTTTTAAATAATTTTGATACAGAAGCGTTACTAATAAATGTCTTTGAAGCGCAACTAAAAAAGATGAGTTAAAATCTTTGTGTTGATGAAGTTAAAACAATACTTACAAAATCTCCAAACCTGGACAGCCATCAATGAATGCATTGCATACCTAATTAGTTATGTTAAATAGTGCTAGTTTTAGCGTATTTAGTATAAAAAGATACGCACTTGTGCATCTAGATTGACCTTAGAAGGGGTTAGAGCATAAAGAATTTTGGATTTAGACATACTTTTTTAGGAAGGTATATTTCTCGTAAATTAGAGCATGAGTTCGCGATAATAGTCATAATTCTGGCTGTAGCGGGAACACTTAATATCTTAGTACACCTAAAATGAGAGCGTTGTCAGTATCCGTAACATTGAAAACCCATTTACCAAAGTTGCTGTAAATTAACACAATTTCTGAAAATGTTTGACATTCCCTCTTCTGAAAGCTGTGCTATAGAGATGTTTTAAACTTTGCTAACAATAATATAATTATTTTTGAAACTACAAACCTGATTTTGTTAGGTCAAGCAATGTAAGGTTTGTTTGGAGGGCAAGAGCAGCTTCTACTTTTGGATTCAAAATCCTGTATTTTTAATAAGTTTAAAACGCAATCAAGGTCTTTCTAGCTTGTTGCACATACTTTAATGATGCTATTTTTAATGAAACAAGATTTGTGCATGTCTTGAGTAATGTTTCAAAAGCGCAAGACGCTTCAACTAGTGAGGATACAAAAGCATTTGACCTAAGAAAAAAGTTAATTTTTTGGTTTCAACAAAGAAGTCACAATACACGTGTGACGAATGTTCATCCGTACTTTGATATGTTCAACGCTGTGAGTGATGTAGTATATTTTGATAATGTATTGAGATAGGGATACTCAAGAAAAGGACACCCTCTCACTTGTAAATCAAGAAGTTTTGACCATTTTGGAATTATTGATTCCAAGTGTTTTGACTTTAATACTCTGCTTTGATTACATGTAAACCTCTTAACGTTTGAGCACTTTTCAAGAGTCATCAGTACTTCCTCTGTAACACATGTCTTTGTGATATTGACATTCGTGAGTTGAGGGTTACACTAAACCCAAAATCAGTCACCCAGTCAGATGTATAAACCAGTGTACCGACAAATAAGCGATCAAAGCCTTTGAACTGATTGTACTAAGTCCGAAAAAAGAAACGTCTGTGACGTTTGGACACATGATTGGTAATTTCGCTATTGTAGAGTCTGATATACCAGTTCGGATACCTGAGAGTTTCAATCGGCGTGTTCCTTCGTCTAAAGAGTATAAATAACTGTATTTCGCGTATTAATCCCTTTTTAGTACAATTAGATGTATTATTAATGGCGTACTGAAAAATAACGGCAAACAGTCGTCATCTATCTCGGAATAAGATGCCAAGTTAAAGAATATGCGTTTAAGAGCGTGAGCAGGTAATACGCTAAAATCTACCCTTTGCTTTCTGTAATAGTCAAAATTTTGTACTATGGTATCCTCACAAAGCTTCACAAGGTTCTTTGCCATAACCAGCCGCCTTTAGACAGAAATTGTGTAAACACTTAAGGAAGTTTGACACTGTTCACTGAAAATAAAAACAAGAAAAATGTCATAAACGACTTTTAGTGTGACGTGTATGCCTCAGAATTTTCTCACTTTTACTTCGAGAATAATACATCCAACCCAGCTACTATTGCGTTTGTAATACTTTATGGTGAAGGAATAAAATTGCCAAAAAAATCAATTGGCAAACTAGGATGCAAAGTAAAACTCCTGGATAGCATAGTCGTTACATTATTGTAATATGTGATTACAGCAATGTGTACGTACGTTTTGTTAATATTGCACGGCAAAAAGTGACAATCTTTGTCTCGTGCGGCTTCTTGTTTCTTTTGTCACTTTAGTAAAACCTCTCGTAATGATTAGAGAGAAACGAGGGAAGAGGAACTCCCTTACACTATTTAAATCGATAGATAGCGTGATTGCTTGAGAAGCTACTGGGGCTGAAGGCTCCGGATCAACAGGAGCACTTGAAACTCATAATGGTGAAAGTTGTATCTTTCTTATTCCTCCTTAACCTAGTTAAGCTAGGTTCTTCAGGAACAGTTGTCAAGACAACGTAACAATGGATACAAACGCTGATAATAGCTGGGAGCTGGACGATCCGACAGAAACTGCACTGAACAATAAATATACGTTTTACTTGCCATCACACGAAGGGAAAGCGCTTTTAAAACCAGGAGACAACGTCAAGCTTATTTTCAACGATTTGACTCCAGATGGCGGAAGAGAACGCATGTGGGTTACAATAACAGAGCGAGACGGTGATAACTTTACTGGTACTCTTGCAAACCACCCTTACGGCTTTTCAAGCTTAGATTTTGGACATATCATACATTTCGAAGAAAAACATATTATTTGTATGGGGATAGACGATCCAAACGACGGGGATGACTTGATACAAAAATATCGGAAAAGGTGCAATGTTTCGCGTCAATTACTCCTGGAAGGTAGTAAGATTATGTGTTTGTATAGAGAGGAGCCAGAGGATAGGCCTGATGAGATGTACCCTGACAGTGGGTGGAGGTTAAGGCATACAAGTGATGATAATGTTGAATGCTCGTTTGAAGTGGCGTCTTTGGGACTAATGTTAAACAGGAATGACAAGTTCTTAAGTTTTCTTGACGAACCAGTGGGTACAAAGTTGTGTTGGGATGAAAAGTCACAAGAGTTTAAACACGTGTAACCTATGAATTGGTATAGGAAATAAAAGTTAATTTACAAAGTAAAAGCACGGAAAAGGTTTTGTACGGTGGAATCAAATCAAAGGGTGCAAGCACTCGCATACCACTGTGATGTCATTTTACGTCAGAAATGTCTATATTGTCTAGAGTGTGGTCAAATACAACATATCAGTTTGGCTGTTTGAGGCCTTACTTAACATGAACAAGTTTTTTACTTTTTACAAGTGTATTTTTGGCCTCTAATTAAAGTTGGCAAAGAACAACTGGGGCTATCCCGAAGAAGGTGTTGTTATAATGTACATAAAGCTATTTAAGTGACTTTAACTAAAGTTTAGGTCGTCCATTGTTGTTATTATAATTGTTGGCTTCTGACCACAAATGAATATTTTCTTTTGTTCGTCCCAAATGGTTTAAATACACATAAACATCTGTACCAAAACCATCCATACCTATGTACCTTGATTAAGAACAATAGAAACTAATTTATAAATACATACTCAGCAACTTAATATCTCCTCCAAAGTAACGTGCATAAACTCTTGCAACAGGGAGTCCAAAACCTGGAAGAAAAAAAAAAGTGTAAATTTCAGTAGATTTAACATTATGAGCACAGTACCATAACCAGCAAATGTATCATGAACATTAGAAGGTTCTTGAGCACCTTTAATAATATTAGTTAGCTATACAACGTTCGAAAATATATCATACCTGACACTCTCATTGCCATATCAGATGTTGTAAAAAAATATCTAAGGGAAAAAAAGGCATTAGCAAACTCGTACATCTGAAACGTCATGGCTAAGTAAACAATATACGTACTGCCATATTTTAGATATATCACTACGCTTAATTCCACCCTATTAAAGTCATTAACTCTATCATAAAGCGAAGCAAAATTTACAAAATGAATTCAGCCAAAAATTTCTTATTTCTTTGAACATACACCCTTGTCATGTATCTTCATTGTAATATCTTCTTCTCCTTTTGAAATAATTATCTTAACAGGAGGTAACTCCTACCGATCTGTCAGTTAAAATTCACAGTACTCAATAATTGAGTAACCTCTTTATCCTTGTGAGTTTCGATCACAGCACGCATTGAGTTTTTTAGTAGCTCGAATAAAATATGATATAAATGCGATGGTGCATAAGAGAAAGTTTGGCTCAATTCACCAAGTAAAACAACGTCTGGGGATTCCCTATGTCATAATTAAACGAGGCGGTATTCTCATATACGTTCACACGCACCCATACGTGAGACTACAAAGATGCTTTGCAGCATCAATTGCTAACAAATGTTAAAACAATTAGTTTTAACAGAGTACCGTCTACCTGCTTCTGCAACATCAGCTGGGTTACAACGCGTTTGAATTGCTCCAACAAAACCCTCATGAGAGTATTCTGGATCTCCTATAAGATCGAGATGCTGTACCTAAAATAAAGTTAACATTTCCGCAACAAAAAGAACATGTTCCAAACTTACTTGCAGTAACCTCGTGCCAACTCTTGAGTTCAAGAATGAATCGAGCATAGGCTTAATAGAAGGCTCCAATATCTCTAAAAACAGAAAAACAGAATGTCAGAATATCACGTGATAAGTGTAAATAGGTAAAGCCGAGAAATAGAAATTGTTCAACAAAATAATTTACCATTGGCACGCTTTCCATTACGCTGTGTATACTCCATCAAACCTTTAGCAAGTGTAGGAATAACCTCGTCATGACGATCTCTTATATTACGAACAATATTAGCAAATTCATCAATCTTATCTACTAAACAGTCAAAAGTAAGAAAAAAGAATCAAAAATAGAAAAAAAAGTCCAAAAAAAAAAACATGAAGAGAAAAAAGGTATTTTTGAAGTTACCGCTATCAGGTGACTCAGAATCAATTAAATCCTTGCAAGTGTCAAAATACATTTCATGAATACGCTGTATAGCAGGCATATCTATTGTTTAAGGTTATTCAAAAGGAATTTTAAGCGTTTTGATTTTAAACTTACCTGCCAAGCCGTTTGGAAGAGCTTTGATTAATTCCACATGCCTACAGTAGCGTATACGAAATTCTCGGTGCTTAAAATAATCATTAGGCGTCTATTTCACAAAAGATACCAATAGTATCGTTAATCATCGCTCTAGAAGCGAATATAGCGAAAGTAATGCGCACCAAGTGTTGACTTGAAAGTACTTTCGTTTTGGGAGTTCTAATATACGTTAGCGCTCAGTATCCATGCGTTTTCAGCGGCCAATCCCATTTTTGGGGCGTTAACGGAATTCTAAGTTAGAAGCGTACTTTATCTCTCCAAACTGTACCAAGTCGCGTAAACTGACTCTGTAAGGCTCTTGCTTGGCGTATTCAGCGATTTTAGTAAGATACCGCGCTTTAGCTAACATATTCGAATAGAGTCGCCTGTGATGAATTGTCTAGTACTAAAATTAGAGCTACGACACTCTGTACTCGATTGATACGTTTATTCAAAAAACAAACAAGACTTGCGTTGAAAATTAGAGCTTGAAAAAATATACCCAAATTCTACAAAGCAGATGTCAGCAATCCTTCTAATTCTTCCGTGGATAGTTTAATTGGATTTCCTTTCATCGAACTAGACTTTGAACCCTTTGTAATAAGTTCATTAAAATGACTTTTGTTAATCCCATATGTGCTCAAACCAGGAACTTCCATTTTTGAACATACATCATTTATCCACGCAACAGCATCCTACATATATCCTTAAATTTACTCCAGAATGCATACTCTGGCTCATAGAAAACTAAGGCTACTTACAGCTGCTGTAGCATCATCGCGACCAGTGAGAACTCTGCCAAGTTCGTCATACTTTGCCAGAGCAACGTTTTGTGGTTCTCTCGCCTTAACACTACGTTACTAAAGAAAGATTTAAAACTAAATCAAGACGCGAACCTTGAGTAACTTTACATTCAGTTCGATCACGTGAGGTAATAGTGCTGCACAAACGCCACCTTTGTTAAAAAAATTAGTATCAGATTTCTTCAGTGTAAAACTGTACCATGTGAAGCTTTAGGAAACATGCCGCCTAAAGGACCAGCAAACCCATGAACAGCGCCTAACTTAGCATTGGCTAGAGCTAACCCGCCAAAGAGCGACACAATAGCCATGTCCTAGAATGAAGATAAATAATTTTGTAAAAAAAAGTAGCAGTCATACTTCTCTTGCGTCAAGATCATCTCCATTAGTATAGACACGCATTAGAGATCGCTTTGCGTATCGCAATGCTACACAGTGGGTTATTGAGCTTAACGTAAAGAAATTACTGTACCTTCACGGCAAATAGCATCTGTTAAAGGATTTGCTAAATGTGTAGTAAAAGATTCTACAACTTGTGTAAACGCATCCAATCCTTAAAGGGTGTTCGTTAGATTTTACATATATTTGGAAAGAATTCCGAACCTGTATCACGTGTAACAGACTTTGGTGCAGACAATACGAGCTCAGGATCAACAAGAGCAATATCTGGTATCATGGACACAGCACGCAAACTTACCTTCACTTGAAAAATGTTAAAAAATACATCGACGCAAAAAATGAACCGCTAGATTACCATGATGTTCGTCCGACCTGAGACGTGGCGTTAGCAATCATAAAACTTTAGTACAAAGGAATACAAACCTTAGCACTGCGTTTTTCGTAACTTCAGCACCGGGACCAGATGTTGTAGGGATGGCAATGTACCTAAACCATGTCAACGAATTAACTAATTTTCCGTTTCTCAAGAAAAAAAAACAAACACGTGACAACATACGGTAGTGATTTTTTTGTGACCTTGAGACCTTTACCAATTACTTCCTACGCTAGTGTCACATTGTGTAAAGGTGGAGGGACCGAGGATGTACCATGTAATCTAACGGTTCCCCACCATTTGTTACTAGCATTGCTACTGCTTTACCAAGGTCTACAGGGCTTCCACCTCCCAATCCAATGACAATATCCGCCTTTGAAGCTCTAGCAGAAGCTGTTGCTTCCTTGGCCATGTTTGTTGATGGCTCACCAGTAACAGCAAAGGAAGTAATCCAAAAAAGAGTTAGTTAAGAGTTAGGAAAGCGAGAAAAAACTTTTGAGCGGTTACGCGTTAGATTTTACTCTAGTACCTTGTAATCGCCTCCTAACATTTTGCATAATTTATCTACGAGGGTTTTACGTTTGCCCGTAAGCACAAAGACGTTTTTGCCATCTGTGAGCTGCTTGATGTATTGAGGCACGTCATTAAACTTTCCACGCCCAAATATGATCTGTGTAGCTGTTGCGAAACTGTAATTGAAGTACTTAGATGGTTCACGACTGGTCATCTTACTTTTCTGTTTACTGTCTTTCAGATAAATTCACATTGCGTTTTACGCAGTTTCACAACAAAAAACCGCGTTTTATATTCGTTGACTTGTTTGTCTTCAATCGCTCCGTTGTCTACCAAAAGCGCTTTAACATTATGTACAGACGACGTTCAGGAGGTCGATTCGGCCTAATGATGCTCGCAATTCAAGGTTCGCTACTGCTGACTCATTGATTGTTTAACTCCTCAAAGTCATGCGCGTTGGCGTACAGAATATCCCACCAGTGACTTTAATGATTTTGGTAGCATGCTCAGGTAACTTTCCTTAAAACAATCCTCCTACTCTTTAAATAGGCTAACACGGCATGCAGGGATATATTTTAATCCTTTAAACTGGGCAATACCTCCGTTAGGCGCAGCATGCCTTCACGCAGCTGCTATTTATTACCACAAACAATGTACGCTTGTTTTTAGAGTTACTGATTGTCCGCGTTATTGACTGATTTAAAAACAAGGGTTGCGTCTTGTCCTTGGCGCTTTTTATCATGCCAATGATATGCATTTGTATTTTAATATGTCTAGTTTGTTGTGGGCACGTGATTAATTTTTTTTCTGTTGACATTTTAAGAGATTTCTTACAATGTTTTAGAAAGGACGTTTCCTTGAACAACATTATGGAACAATAAAATTTGGTGTTATGACAGGTGTATTTACGCTATTGTCGAATACTTTGTATGTCGCTATGGCACTTTCTCTAGCTGGTTTTGGTTATGGCAGGTACTTGGTTTTTGTCCATTTTTTTTTGTTATTTGTAGCGCTATGAAACGTTAACTATTTTTATTCCTCTATTACTTTTGTGTGGATTCTTTGAATATACAGCAATACGTGACGCTTATGCCGTCTGACTTTTATCACAACGCTTTTTTGTTTTCTATGTTTGCAACAGTTCAACATTTAATTACTCCTCAGCTTCCAAAACACGTGCGCTGTTGGTTTTTCAGCAGTGCTTTTTGCATACAAGGTTGTATTGCAGCACAATACCCCTCATAATTCGAGATTCTTGGGCATAATACCTGCAAGTTTATTCTGTTCTTGATTTTTGTTTAACATTAGTTTAGATTCCTACCAAATATATTTACTGGGCAGAGTTAGTGTTCATTCAGATGGTTTATCCACAAGCTTCACTTCTTGGACATCTATGTACACTTTTATTATCCTTGTAACAGTCACTAATGTTTTGTTCAAAGCTGGGATACTGGTCGGTCTACTGTACGCTCAAGGACCACTTGAAACCGTTGTGGATACTTTGAGTTCGTTTATAACAATGTACGTTCTTGCTTTCACTAACGCTACCTAACTGTTATACTAAGGCCTCCAGTACCACGTTTGAGAGGGCCTTATGGTGTAAGAGATGAGCATCAGTACACGTATGCTCGTGGTACTGCTCAGAGAAACAATCAGCCGCAACAACCACAGCAACCAGAATTATCAGCTGAGGAAATGCGAAGACAGCGTTTGGTGTACCTGACCAATAATCAAAGAGCCTTACGATAGTCAAACATTACTACCAGTGACGGGAATGCCCTTGTAAATAAAAAAAGAAAACCGTTGACTTTGTACTCAAAATTTAAAGTTAAAAATACAACAATGGAGGCGAAGGAGTTAAAAACTAATATCTCTCTTGAAAGTAAAAATATCAATGCAGACTTGATAGCATTATGTAAACAAGTGTTTGATGATTGGAAAGATGTGCCTGAAACAGGATTTAAAATAAATACGTTTAACGAAGGAATTACAAATACTTGTGCGTGTTGTGACTATATAAAGGCGTTTTTGTGCTTATGCAGCCGATTAGTATTTAGACTACGTGTTAGTACTGATGCGAGCGTCAAGGCTGCTCTCGTTCGTGTTTATGGCGTTGGAACCGAAAAACTCATAGATCGCGATGCTGAAATTAAGGTACGGAACGCTTTGCATGTGTTTATGACTACGAGCTAACCAATTGTAGATTTTAAAGGCAATAACCAAAATTGGTACATAAAAGTTCAAGTCTTTGCTTTTCTAACAATACACTGAAAGAATCTGTCGGTTGTCAATTATATGGTTACTTTGATAACGGTTTGGTTTACGAGTTTATAGAAGGCAGGAGTTTAAAACCAAAAGGTACAACCAGGTTGTTGCATGCCTATAGCATAGACGTCTTTCGCGTACTATCATGAGCTTTACTCACTGGATTTTTTTATGTAGAGCTGCCTGATTTTATGATTCCAGCCGCTGTTGAGATGGCAAGGTGGCACAAGGTAGTACTTCCAGAGGAGATGGGTGAAAAGAAGGCTTTAGTGTGGGCTACAATGAATAAATGGCTAAAAGCGCTTCCTGAGAAGTATGATAACCCTGAAAAGGCCAAGAGATTTGCAGAAAAAATAGATGTGGCTTGGATTAAGGCAGAATTAAAGGTAACGGTTGCTTGATTCAAGACATTAAGTGAATGACAGAGAAGCTGACTTATCGTTGTCTTTTAGGACATGCAAGATAAGCTATCACATTATCCTGTAGTGTTTTCTCATAATGATACCTTGGCTATGAACCTAATTTTGTTACCAAACGAGAAAGAAATACGGTATGCTTTTTGTAAACACGTAGTTGACACCTGTCTACTTGACATTCGAAACTGACTTGTACTTTAGTTTTATTGACTATGAATATGCTAGTTATAACTACAGAGCATTTGATATGTACGTGCAAAGGTCTAAATACAAATCTAAATCAATGTTTTTAGAGCGAATCATTTTCTGGAATGGGGTGGCTTTGAATCCGACTATGAAGCTGTTCCTACTAAATACATGCAATATGACTTCTTTGAAGCGTACTTTAACGAGTTAAATGGTACACTCAAGCACAATATCAACCGTCCATTAAGTCAACAACTGACTTAACATTAGGAAAAAAACCTTCCGAAGATGAACTCCATGCCTTCTATTGCGAAGTGTCAAAGTTTCAATTGGTACACCATTCGTTTGTAGTTAACTTATTAATATTATATTAGGTGTCTTTGTTCTTCTGGGGTATATGGTCGCTTGTTCAAGCAGATGAAAGTAAAATAGACTTTGATTATCTAGAATATGCTATTACCCGTTTTGAGTATTATAAAACAAGCAAAGAGAGGTTAATGAATGTAAAGTAAATGAGCATAAAGTATTTAATTTTCATGTGAAATTTGTTGTTGCAATATCACAAACTAGAAAAAAACAAGAAAGTCAATGTATTAACACAAGGCAGTAAAATTAACGTTGTGGTGACTCTGTAGTAGGTCAAGATAAACGTATTCACGTTTAGGCAACTAGGACCCAAAACTCATTAACACTGCCATGTTACAAGTTGACAGAGGTTCTGTTAGCAATGACATGTATTTGTTTATTATTTTTTATGTTCATAATTTTTAATCACAAGCTCGATCCATTATTAAGCCAATAATATGTACCGTATCCTATCCAACTAATAGCTACTACAGGACCAAGTTTTTTACTCAAAAAATGTATCATGATAGCAGGGTAACTGACAGAATCGATCTTGTATCTAGCATAAAATTAATAATGTTGTTGCAAAATGACAAAAAACCACTTTTGTTTGTTGTTTACCCCATACGCCATGTACCACCGTTAAACGATGTTTTGGCAAATAATTCAAGAGGGTTACGAAGATGTGTTGAAGGACTAGCTGCGGATTTAGGGTTACGCAAATCGTGTATCATCAAAGAAGTCATTAAAAGTCGTGTTGTATCCTGTTGGAAAACTTCAAAAGGCTAAACGAAAAAACAACCATTAGCACATGCACTGCTTACTCTTTTCAAAAAACCCTAACGTACAGAAAAGTACTGCATTCCATCAAAACTCCATCTAAATTGCCAGCTACTTAAAACAGATTTTGTAGCTGTACTTGGAGCAACATTGCTTGATACAGTGTGACCCTAATAAACCGTTGTTAAAACTTTCAACTTAGATGTAATGGCTTCATTTTTGCAGTTTTTCTTTAATAGATGTACCTCTTTGCGAGCAATCATACAACGCCACATCTGGAGTCTCTTTGCAAGAGCATAATTAGGACCTTGATCATAGACTAGAGAGTTGACATAACTCAAAGATTCACCGTCAATAGCTCTAATAGGTTTTCTTGCATTTGAAACAATGAATCCTGGGTTAACCATTGATAATGGTGCACATGCTGCTTTGAGTAGAATATTCTTCATATCAAACTTTGAAAATTGTTTATGGGCGGCAACACGTGCTTCATCTATCGGAAAAAAAAAGGAAAAATTAGCAAGGCTCCAAGTTTTGAACTTTTTTGAGAACACCACATACCTGGTACGACAAGTACATCCATTGGTGTATTAAGGAATGATAAAGCACTGTCAGGGCGAAGTCTACAAAGTTCCTAAAGATTCTGTATTAGACTTACAGTCAGAAGGTCAAAATGAAAGAAAAAAGACTGCACTTACCTTTGTAATGACATCGCAAGCGACTGCTATCCTTACAAATGCCTCACCACCCATATAAACATAATTACCAACAACCAACCTCTTGTTAGGATACAATCCCTTTATCCAATTAAGTATCTCAGGCACTTGAAGCAATAAATTGCAACCAGCATGTTTACTCAACTCTTCATCAGAAGAATCTTTTCCAAGTGGCTTGCTCAAAGGAAAAGTCATTGTACCACGTGACTTTCTTGCTATCTTTATTAAATGATCCCAAGTAGCCTCACGGTCAATATCAATAGCGATTATATTAGCGCCAAGCCCCAATAATGTCTCAAGAGGTCCCATAGCCGAAGTCGCTCCAAAAATGACAAAAAAAAAATCTGATAAATCAAGCCATTCAGGGTGTTCTGAAACCATTAAAATAGCTTCTAAAGCATCCTTTTCGATCGTTCCTGCATCTGCCCATGTTTTGAGCTGTGCTTTAAGCGCTCTTTGGTGTAAAATCTTCCCTTCGTATGGGATAGCTAATTTACGCCTAGAAGGCGATTTAGCGAGTCCCTGGCCTTGTATTTTGTATGTATGGAATGTTCCTGGGAGTTTAACCGTCTCTGCCAAAGAATAGGCTTTTCCGTCTCGGATAAACTCGATATGGTTATAAACCGACTCTAGACCAATGGTAGCAGCGTTCATAGCGGCTTCAGGCGATTTTAGGCTTAGTTGCACGTGCTTCTCAACGAACTCGCGATAGTTGTAACGCCAGTTTTTGGTGGCCTTCACACGGTTCGATGTAGCGCCTGAAGGGTCTAGAGAGTCAAGAACAGCGCTCCAAACTTTTTTTTGTACGAAAGTTGAAGTGCGGTTTCCTTTGGCGTCGGTAATGAACTGTATTCCAGAGAGAGGTCGTTTAGCTTCTTGTTTGGCCATTTGGTGATGGTTTCTGAGGAAAAGTGAGAAATGGAGTAAGAAACTCACAAAAGCAATAAAAAACAGTGTGAAAATCGCGAGAACGCGTATGAAAAAAGATTGCTAACGGATTTAAACAGCTGTTCCCAATTTTAATAAGCCGCGCTGTTTATAACTAGCCAGACGCTCAAACCAGCGAATACTAAGAGTACAGCCGTTTAAACGAGTTTGTAAAGTAAAAATCCCAAAAACTTGGTACTCAAGTACAAGAGTACTATCAAGCGCTTTAATGTAACATATTGACGTAGTAGAACGGTTTGACACATGTCTTCGCTCGTTTCGGTAATAACTCTTTTTAAGAAAGCGTACAATTGTTAATATTTATCCAGTAAGTGTCTCTAGTATGTGTTGGAAGCTAATATCAACTCTGCTTCGCTCTGTTTACGTCAGCACAAGTACACTAAGGCAAGCTTTCTTAACTAATTCGGTATCTATCGTTTTACCATTGTTTTCAAAGTTGTCATCGTTCAGGGCGTACTTATTCATCTTACAGTTACAGTAGTGTATAACGACACGTCAGTAGCACGTACATTAGTTCAGAATAGGCAAAAAAGCGCCAGTTTTCTGAATTCTATTCAGTTTCTAAGACATTGCGTGATTACTCTAATACTACGTTGAGCTAGATAGCTGCGTTATCCGTCTTGACAAAGGATATTTACTTCGATATGAGAATTAGCAAAGTATCACGTGCTTTACTTCAAGTTATTTTTGATAAGAATGATTCTAAAAAAGGAGAATGGACTGGCAGTACCGGCAGTATCATAAAGCATTACTTTTTCGAAAACGGAGTTTGTCATGGTGAGCACAAAGAAACAAGTCATAAAGGAACTCTTCTTGTTCATTGGTATTACAAACATGGAATACTTCACGGAGAATATAAGAGGTACTAAAAAGGTAAGTTGTTGAGACGAAGGGCACAAAAAGACATGACAACAAAAAACAAAAAAAATATACAAAAAGTGCAACGCCTCAACACTTTGTATGAGAAGGTACTTGCTGTACAGTTTAACAAAATACAAACTATTGGTGACATTGATGTATCCAATATACCTGATTAATCACATGGAAGTGGTGGGAATAAAAACGAGTTCAGTAGTTTCATTCTCTATTCAAAAGTCGTACAAAACGAACCAACTACACTAATAAGTGTGCTACAGAATACTACAACACTAAAAAAGCGTACTCCAAAACGCCAAAAAACTGCAATTGTGTCAAACTCAAAAAAAAAGATCGGCAACTTTATGCAACCACTAGAATTCTTATGAACCTTGACGCATCTTCTGTTGTTTAGTCTAGTGTTATATCAAATAAGGAAACAATAAATTGCGTACTACGTTGGTTTAATTATTAGGGAACTCCGAACAAAGTAGCAACAACAATGATTCTATTGCCTGTTTTAGAACTTGGTAACAAAATTTTTTCTGTTGTTAGAAAAAACGAATAAACTTTTCATAAGTCAACCTTCGTCACGTGTCATTTCGTTAAAAAAACGAAGTAGTACATAGCCGCTTACCATTATACGCCACCTAAACTACCTATAACTTCAAGCCTATCATGCCTGTGAGAGATTCGTTGTTGTGCTCTTTTTGGCCGACTTTTATAACTGTATTTATTTGCTCGGTAAACACCATTACAAGTGAGTCAAGCTTGCTCGATACTATTCCATAAGTTAATATAAACTAGTAACTACTTCAACCGCACATCCTTGCGGTGACAGGTTAGAGTGTTACGCAAACACGCAAGGTGCATCAGAGATACTATTGGGTAACTTCCCGCATACATTGAACGATAATATACTTGTTGCTAAAGATATCACTATCAGATCAAGTACGTTAGCTGATTTTAGTCACTCTTAACTTTCTCGCTTTAGACGCTACCGAACGTGGAGTCATCACGTGTAGCAGGAGCAGGCGTATATCAACCGACAATAGCAACTTGATTATTGAAAGTGTTGAAGTACGTGACTGTCAACTAGAAATCAGTGGCAACAACGTAACAATTAGGTAACGAAATAACAATTCAACTTTTGAAAAACATTTGTTTATGCTAAATTAGATCTTCTGTTTTTAAACAATACAATGGAAATAGTGGAAGATTTGGCGCTGTTCGTATAAGTGACTGGTATGCTGATTAGCCGCATAAAATTGTGTACTGATTTGTGTTAGTGATACTGTAGTAGTAGAACACTCTTTGTTCGGTGATAATACACCACATAATGTTCAAAGTGACGATACATATGGAGGAGCTATATTGGTTGAGAATATTCATTCAATCACTATTCGCCACTGTAACTTTACAGACAATCAAATAGAAAACAACAATAGCCCTAATAGCGACGATGAAAGTTATGGTATGGCTTCCTTTCTAGTACTCAAGCCTTAATGTATCGTAGGTGGCGCATTGTATGCTGAGAATATCGAAAGGGTAAACACTTTTTTTACAAGGCAAAGTATTCTTAACATTGATCTAGTTTGCTTTGTCTCATTCGATTTTTTCAAACAATAAATTGCTATACAATTCAGGCAGCAGTACGCTTTTTCATCCGGTATCGGGGAGTACAACTTACACCTTCCAGATGAGGTCACTGGTGAAGGAGGTGCTTTGTACATTGGAAGGAGCGTATCAAATGCTATTATTGATGGATGTTTATTTGCAAACAATTCTATTACAGCAACAGTGGGTGATATAACAGCAGAGGGTTGTAGTGTGTATACGCGTTCTCCTTTAACAATTGAAAATACAATATTCGTTGGCAGTTCATGCGATGAAGTGAAAATGTGTGTCATCATTTTACTCATTTGCATACCTAACTAAAGTATTCTACAGGAGCAAAGGAGTTGCAATTTTCACAACAGCTGATAGCTTAATACTAAAGTACGTTCTTAGTTAAATTCAATGGCTATTTTATCACGTGTTCAATTTTATTTGTATATCTAACGCCTTCAAGGAATACTCTAATTGAATCACCAGATGGTACACTGAAAAGAGTTACAACACGTTGTTTCCTATGCTAACAAATGAACAGAACAACAAGATCCTGACATTGAATGTAGCAATTCTCAAGGAACCTTGTCACTAGATAACTCTATAATATGCTCTATGCAAACATCAGTAGTCAGTAAATGCACTGTACCGGGAGGTATACATTTATCAACGTAATTTGAAATGATATTAAGCTGTTTAGGTGTGGTGATATGTGATACATGTATAGGTGGTGAACAACAGTGCTGCCAAGAATCTTTTCCTATGTTACCATTTGATTATAGCGTATGCGTTGTCCCTACGATTGCTCCAACACCTCAACCTACCGGCCCACCAACAGTAGCACCGACACAAGTTCCAACAACGGTAGCGCCCACTTCGGCAGTACCAACACCAAGTACAAGTATGTTTGTTGTCTATTTCGCTAAAAAGGTTTGTCTAACTTTAATAGTTTTCTGTACTGACACAGATTGTCTCGATTGTGGCGAAAACCTAACAAGCTGTAATTTCACTGGACACGTGCTTATTGGAGGCGAAATAATTGTATCAGATTCAATCATTATTGATGGTGATTTTATCAATAATGGAGTTACAACTCTTGTCTTTGGTCAAGACAACTCTCTTGTAGTCACTGGTGCGCGCATAAAATCGTTGAACTCTTTGTGAAGGAGTACAATCATCTAACTTGCGTTTGCTAGGTTGTGTTTCCATTTCAAACGGAACTTTTAAAGTTGACATTTCTGAAGTTAATCCTGAAGAAAGAGATCGTATCACTATCATTCAATCAAACTGTATAAACGGTACAATTGAGACTGTAGGAGGTAATACTTGCTTTGATGCATTACAACAACTTCAAGGAGACTCGTAAGTAACTTTGATGTTGACCTATTGTGGTGCTGATAATATCAACAGGTTGCAAATTGTATTCATCCCAAACAACGCTTGCGAGAATAACAATGCTATTGCCATATCAATCGGAGTAATAGCTGGGATACTAATCATAGTACGATAATTTAGTTAGGAGTCACATACTGATACCAATGTAGCTTGCCATTGTGTTTGTGATTGTAGCCTTAACAGTGCCCAAATTCCGACAAGTAATAACGCCATACAGAACATACAAAAAGAAACAAACAAGTACAATGAGAGAAGTAGATGACGACTTGTAAAAAAAACCAAAAAAACCGGATGTAATAACGATCTTAAATACAATCAAAAATTAAGTCACGTGAGTATTACGTGCTCAAATATTGGTGTCTGTTTATAAGTGGTCGCTAACACTGACAAAGGTTGAGCTCTTTTGTTTTATAAGCATAGAAATGGCCGTTTTCAGAAAAAAACATAGTTCACTTGCTGAGCCATTTGAAACCTACAATAAGCAATCTCAAAACAACTTTTGCCTACGTTTCAGTTTTTTGCACAAAAACAAAAATCTTAAAGAGCGGAACTTGTTTTTGTTTCACAAAGGGCTTGCAGAGATTTTACTTTGAAATTAATTAATATTGTTATGCTTTCACAAACGGAACAAATTTGTTTTTTTGTACACTGGCTACTTGCGAATACAGCACTGCTTGCAAATATGAAATAATAATTGCGTATTACGTTGGGTTAGTATTTCCCAAAGTGAAGATTCTATTGCCTGTTTTGGAACTTGGAACACATATTTTTTCTGTTGTTGGAAAAACTAATGCTAAGTCAACGTTCGTCGCACGTGTCATAGTGTAAACAACACATATCAGTGAACTTGCTAACTGTACCGTGTAAGGCCGTCGCCGCATACAATACATACGGCTAAACAGGTATCAAGCTAAATCTTTTCAAGCCCATCATGCCTGTGGTAAATCCTGTTTGCTAAACACCTTTACAAGTGAGTCAAGCTTGCGATTTCTCGCCCACGTATTAATTAATCTACACTAGTAACTACTTCAATAGTACATCGCTGCACTAATAACTTAAACTGCTATGCAGACGAGTCAGGTGTGTCAGAAATATTACTAGGTAACTTCGACCACACATTTGGCGCTAATATAGCTGTTGATAAAGATATCACTATCAGATCTAGTACGCTACAGCTGATTTAACTTCCATACTTAGTGTTCTCGTTTTTAGCTAATACTGAACGTGGAGTTGTCAGGTGTAATGGACAAAGCAGTATATCAACAAACGGTAAAAACTTGATTATTGACACCGTTGAAGTACGTAGCTGTCAACTACGAATCGATGGGAATGAAAACGTTACAATTAGGTAACAAATCTGTGAAAAGAATCAAGCTCAAAACTTGTGTTAACGCTAGATTAGCAACTGTGTTTTTAAAGATTACAGCGGAAATCATGGAATATCCGGTGCCGTTCATATAACCAATTGGTACGGCAGAGAAGGCTCATTAAGTTTCTGTCTAATTTGTTTTAGTGTCAATGTAGAAGTAGAACACTCTTTGTTTCATAATAATCAACCGCAAAATCTTCGATCCTATACGACTCAAGGGGGAGCTATGTTGGCTAAGGGCATTAATGGATCGCTCATTATTCGCCACTGTAACTTCACAAACAATGACATAAGAAACAATGATAGCCCTGACACATTCGACAACAGTTATGGTATGCCTTGCTTTGCTATTCGCTTATCAAGCAAAATAATACTTTTTAGGTGGAGCACTATACGTTGATGACATTCTCCAACAGGTAGACCTTGTTCCGTACCACAGAGTGGCTTAACATCTGTATAGTTTGCGTTGTCTGATTCGTTTTTTCGGAACAATAGGTTGCTATACACTTCAGGCAGCAGTACGCTTTTACACCCTGTATCAAGCATTCAACTTACACTTTTCCAGCTGCAGTTACTGGTGAAGGAGGTGCTTTGTACATTGGTAAAAATGTACACAATGCCACTATTTCTAGATCTTTGTTCAAAAACAATGCAATACACGCTTCTGTGCCTGGAGTTACTGCGAAGGGTTGTAGTGTATATACAGATTCAAGGTTAACCATTGAATACTCTATTTTCGATGGTAGTAAATGCGACGGAACAATGAGGTGCACATCATTTTACGTACCAAACTAACCAAATTATAGCTGCAATTTACACATCTGACAACTTAATACTAAAGTACGTTCGCTTTATGTTGCATCATATCTCCCCCACCCCTCAGTTACAAATTAACTCTTATCTTCTCATAGGAATACTCTTATTGAATCAAATGGTAAACAATCTAAAAAACAAAACGTTTTGGTGTTTTTCTTTTCTTTTTTTGTTTGAAAACTAACTATGACCAGAACAAGACCCTGACAAAGATATCGAATGTAACAATTCTGGAAGAACTTTACTATTGGACAACTCAATAATATGCTCCTCACAAATTTCGGTTGTCCACAAATGCAATGTATCAGGAGGTAGAAAAGATCAAATAACATCCAATGTTCATCAACTGTTTAGATTCAGTATGTAACAGCTGTATGGGCGGACAACAATGCTGTCTAAAATCCATTTACCACATGCATTGTTCCTACAATTGCTCCTACAACTCAGGCTACCGAATCACCAACAGTAGCAACACAAGCTCCAATAGCGGTTGCTCCGACGACTGTTCCTACAACAAGTATAAGTATGCTATTATTAAAACAGCTTTGTTCTTACTATTTATAGTTTATTGTACCACAACAGGTTGTCTCGATTGTGGTGAAAATC
Source organism: Trichosphaerium sp. ATCC 40318 (assembly GCA_038496445.1). NCBI lineage: Eukaryota > Discosea > Flabellinia > Trichosidae > Trichosphaerium > Trichosphaerium sp. ATCC 40318. The sequence continues at coordinate 126,587 of JALMLS010000461.1, forward strand.
TAACAAGCTGTAATTTCACTGGTCACGTGCTTATTGGAGGTGAAATAATTGTATCAGACTCAATCATAATTGATGGTGATTTTATCAATAATGGAGTTACAACTCTTGTCTATGGTCAGGATAACGCTCTTATAGTCACTGGTACGGGCACAAATCGTTGAGTCCTTTGTTTAAGAAGAGATGCTTATTAGCTATTTGTTTTGAGTACAATCATCTAACTTGCGTTTGCTAGGTTGTGTGTCCAATTCAAACGGAACTTTTAGAGTTGACATTTCTGAAGTTAATCCTGAAGAAAGAGATCGCATCACTATCATTCAATCAAACTGTATAAACGGTACAATCGAGACTGTAGGAGGTAATACTTGCTTTGATGCATTACAACAACTTCAAGGAGACTCGTAAGTAACTTTTAAACTTTTACTTTACTAATCCTATCAACAGGTTGCAAATTGTATTCATCCCAAACAACGCTTGCGAGAATAATAATGCCATTGCCATATCAATCGGAGTAATTGCTGGGATACTAATCATAGTACGGAATTTTCTCTACCTTTCGTATACAAGGAGTCATGTACTGATACCAATGTAGCTTGCCATTGTGTTTGTGATTGTAGCCTTAACAGCGCCCAAGTTCCAACAAATAATAATGCCATATAGAAACTACAAAAAGAGACAAGCAAGTATAAGGAGAAAAGTAGATGCCAACTTGTAAAAAAAATCCAGAAAGACTAAACCTCGCGTTAAGAATACTGCTTGCTTTGTGGGTAGTCGCTAGTATCACGTCTGTGAGATAGTTTGTTTGTAGCTTAACAGGCAGCGGTAATTCAAGCGCAATTACCTGTAGCAATGGCAGTCAAACATTTTTGGCAAACTTTCAAAAAAAAACCTGTATGTTTCAAATTAGGTGTACACTTCATTTGAGCATTACTACTTTTAGATGTACTTAATGTAGTCTATGCTGCAGCAATGAGCGAAAGCATGCCGGGAAGATTTTCTCCGGTTGTTTCATCTCAAATCACAAAATTTATGTTTGTTCAAAATGCCTTCAAACCTCTACGTAGATGCGTTTTATTGTTTATTGAAAATATGTTAAAACGGAACAACTTTTTTATTGTGTACCACTGCGTAACCTCACTAGAGAAAATAGTAATGACGCTCACTAGTGCTACCGTAGAGGATAAATGGAGCAGGTAATACTCCGAAAACGCAAAAAGCTACACCAGTTTTACTTCAAACTCAAAAATAAGATCGGCAACTTTGCACAATACAACCTTCAGAATTCTTCTGAGCACTTGACATATTGTACCGTTGTTTGGATTCGCTGGTTTTAGGTCAATTAACGAAGCTACAAGAATTTTGTAAATCATGGGTTGAAATTTCGTGAGATCAATGCCGATGATTCTATTACCTGTTTTAGGTAGCGTGCTAACTTTTTTTCTGAAGTCCGAAAAAAAAAATCTGGTCAAATTTCGTCCCACGTGTCATTGTTTATTAATAAACAAAGTGGTACATACATACCCGCTTTCTATAATTAACTGGCTAAAAATATAACCTATCATGACCATGAGAGATTGTTGCTTGTGCTTTTTATGGCCGACTTTACTTACCCTATTTGTTTTGAATGTAAATGCCAATACAAGTACGTAAAACTACTCGGTTTTCTAACCCGCGCGTTAATATCTCATAGTAACTACTTCAACCACATCTACTTGCTCCAATAGATTAGACTGCTACGCAGCAATGCCAGGAGTGTCAGAAATAGTACTAGACAGCTTCGATCATACTTTGACTGCTAGTTTCAGCATTTCTGGTGATATCACTATCAGATCACGTGCGATATTAGCTTTAAGTATCTAAACTAAGTTTCCCGGTTCTAGGCACTAGTGAACCCGCTTTGATTAAGTGCGATGGTAGCGACCTCTACACGATGACAACGAATGGCAACAGTCTGAATTTTGAAAACGTTGTTATTGAGAATTGTAAAATACGAATGGAAGTAAACACCAACGTTTCTATCAGGTAAACAACGAAAAATTCTAGCAATAAGTTCTGTTTAACACTGTTAAGATTTTCACAGTTTAAGGATTACGACGGTAACCGTGGAGGTGGTTTTGGGGCTCTCTATATCAGAACTAGGTGCGCTGTGATACTTTGTTTGGTTAGAAATTAAGTTGGGTTTTTTTGTAGCGGCTATGTGGTAATTGAAAACTCTGTGTTCTTTAATAATACACCAGAAAATCAACAAGGTTCCTTTACACATGGGGGAGCATTGTTGGTGGATGAATTGCAATCGCTCATTATTCGCAATTGTACCTTTACAGAAAATGAATTAGTAAACAAGGAGTACAACAGCGAAGATACAATAAATGGCATGTACTTGCTTATAGTGTCGTTCTAACTAATGTGTCTATTTAGGTGGCGCCTTATACGTTGATAACATAGACCAGGTTGATTTATTTATCGAAACCAAGTAATGTTAACATACCTTAGGCGTTATCTATTTATGACACTATATTTTCTTCCAATAGATTGAACTACGCCACGGGGAGTAGTACGTATCTTAGTTCAACCACCTTAGATCTGTGACACTTACGTTATGTTAGATGATATTACTGGAGAAGGAGGTGCTGTGTACATCGGATCGAATGTAATGAACGCTATTATTGCGAGATCCGTTTTTTTAAGCAACAAAATTTTCGCAAGAACCCCGACGGTTACTGCGCGAGGTTGCAGTATTTATACTGAGTCAAGCCTAACTATTGAAAATACATTTATCACTGGCAGTGAATGCGAAGATACATACAGGTACTCAGGGTGATCATTTTTTACAACAAAACTAACAAAATTGTGAAAGGGAAAATGGTGTTGCAATTTACACAATGGAAGACTTAACACTAACGTACGTTGTTGTTTCTTTGTCTTTCCACATCACGTGATTATTTTGATACATTTAAATAAATACTAAAACAACATTATACTTTACGTAGTAACTAAACACTTTACAGGGATACTGTTATTGAATCAGAAGGTATTTGTTCAGAACAATTTTTTTAAAGTTTTCTGATACATAAATAAGGGCAAAACGAAGCAGATATTGAGTGCAGTAGTAGTAAAGAACTGATTACAAACAACGCAATAATTTGCACTACACAAAATTCACCAGTGAATAGCTGCTCTCAGACAAGTACATAGCACGAATAAATTATGATGCTAAATCATTTGATAGCAGCGCCTATACTATGTGATGACTGTCAAAATAACGGAGATTGCTGCGGACAATCCATAGCTATGCTACCTTCCAACAAATGTGTAGCCCCTCCTCCTCCTACAACACCTCCACCAACAGAAACACCCACAATGTCACCAACAGAAGCGCCATTAGCCCCAACTACCAGAACAAGTACGTCAAAGTAGCAATTTGCCAAATCCTCAACAAGTTTTCAGTTAAGTAGTCGACATCTAATTGCGTTGTATAGTTTTCTGTACTGACACAGGTTGTCTTGCTTGTGGCGAAAACCTAACGAGTTGTAATTTCACTGGACACGTGCTTATTGGAGGTGAAGTAATTGTATCAGATTCAATCATAATTGATGGTGATTTTATCAATAATGGAGTTACAACTCTTGTCTATGGTCAAGACAACTCTCTTGTTGTCACTGGTACGCGCATAAATCGTTGAACCCTTTGTTTACAGATGCAATCATCTAACTTGCGTTCGCTAGGTTGTGTGTCTATTTCAAATGGAACTTTTAAAGTTGACATTTCTGAAGTTAATCCTGAAGAAAGAGATCGCATCACTATCATTCAATCAAACTGTATAAACGGTACAATCGAGACTGTAGGAGGTAATACTTGCTTTGATGCATTACAACAACTTCAAGGAGACTCGTAAGTAACTTTTTAACTTTTACTTTACTAATCCTATCAACAGGTTGCAAATTGTATTCATCCCAAACAACGCTTGCGAGAATAACAATGCTATTGCCATATCAATTGGAGTAATTGCTGGGATACTAATCATAGTACGATAATTTAGTTAGGAGTCACGTACTGATACCAATGTAGCTTGCCATTGTATTTGTGATTGTAGCCTTAACAGTGCCCAAATTCCGACAAGTAATAACGCCATACAGAACATACAAAAAGAAACAAACAAGTGCAATGAGAGAAGTAGATGACGAATTGTAAAAACAACAAAACAAAGAATAAGGCAGCAATCTACTAAAGTAAACTTCGTATGTACAATAAAAAAAAAATTACCTCACGTGAGCATCACGTGCGTAAATATTTGTAAACATATTTTTTTGACGAAAGCAGAAAAGGAATTTTTTATGAACTAGTTCAGTACGAAAAGGTTGTTAGTTAATGGCATGCTTAGATTGAAGTTATCCCGTGATATTACGGGAACTTCTCAACGGTTGGCGACCGGGAAAGTTTGGATAGTACCCCTTCTTGCTTATTAACGATATTCACGCGTGTTTATTGCCGACTATGGCTGTGGTATGTCCGATAGCCCAAATGATGATAAAATCATAGGAAAATTTACGGTTAGCGTTTAAGTAGCACGTGAGTGATTTCTATGAGTTTACAAACCAAGCGGTTGGTAGTACTGCAAAAAAACGTCAACAGTGTATATTAATGGAACCAACTAATTATTACTACCATAATTATAGACTCAAGGGACGGTTTAGCTTATGTTTTTTGACGAAAGTTGTGATTTCATTTTCTTCATGAAAAGACAAAACTAAAATCAACAATTTAAAGATTCTTAACTTTGGCTAACAACGGCTCCTGAATTCTTCATAAAACAACAAAGCAACGATAAATACAATGTCACTAAAGGCTCCAAACCATAGACGCGCCATTGGCGGGTCTTTTGATCACGCTAATTACGAAAAAAACGAAGCACTCATAAAAGCTAAACAAGAGGCTCGTGCGTCTCCATCGAAATACGGTCATAACCGTAAAGGATCGTTTACAAATGATGGTACTCTTCCTTTTTGCCAAACGGATATAAACACATTCTACGACATAAACGAGGTTCTCGGAGAGTACGTACTTACGCCGTTAATTTTAAGCGAAATAAAAATAAAACGTTTTTTTTCCGCTTTGTTTTTATGTTTGCCCCTTCGATCACGTGACATTATCGCAATGTTACTGTGAAATACTAAAAAAAAAATGTAGAGGTATAACGAGTTGTGTATTCTTTGCTACAGAAAAGAAGACAGGCGAGAAAGTTGCTATAAAGACTATACCGGGTGAACTTGTTATTGCTAAAAGAGAACTGCGCAAGGAGGTACGCAAGTAACGCACTTTTGGTTCTATTTTCGAACATAAAAAAAAGGAGGAACAAAAAGAGTTCACACGTTCTTTAAGGTCGTTATATTGAAGAAACTGAGACATCCTCACATCATACAATTACGTGATGTCTATGTCACACCGACACAACTTCATATTGTCATGGAATTGTACGATACCGCAACAAAACAAAATTACTGCTTTGAGTTTTTAGACAAAAAAATTGGTGTTCGCTTTCTTTATAGTATTGACGTCAGATCTTTAGAGCAGAAGGACAGGAGTTGTTCGATGAAATATGTGATAGAAGAGCTTTTACAGAAGAAGATGCTAGGAGTGTTGTCAGTAAAATACTTCGCGCTGTAGACTATTTACATAAGAAAGAAATAGCTCACAGGTACAATTTAGTTTTGTTTTTTCGATAGAGCAGTTATTTCCTCAGTTACTCTGTTTTATTTTCTTTTCATGTTCGTATTAATATGCATCATTTGTGATCGTAAACGTATTTATAACATTGAGTAATTGATTGTAGGGATATAAAGCCAGAAAACATTTTATTTATTCAAAACGAAGATGGTACTTCGGATTTAAAACTGTACGTGGTTCCCTTGATTTTGTTGACGCCACGTGACACAAGAATTAATATTTTACGTTTAGAGTAGATTTTGGTTTCGCAAAACCAATGTCAGACAAAACTGCAGCGCCTGCGGGTACACTTGGGTATAAAGGTAATGAAATCGACGTGTTTATTATCGATTTACTCCGTTGTAGCTCCGGAAGTACTTAAAAATGAGCCATACCAGCTAAAATCAGACATGTGGAGTATTGGGGTTATCACCTATATCTTGTACGTAGCTTCAAAGTCAGTAATGCGGAGTTTTTACCACTTTATTTTTTCTTCACTTAGAACCATTCTACGCTCCTCGTTGTGGCTCCTTATACACGTGACCAATTTATATATTGCAAAAGTATTTTTACTTATTTATACCATTTAGATTATGTGGATTTCCTCCTTTCTTATCTGATAAAGCTGATGATGATTGCGACACATTAGAAAATTCTCCTTTTTGTACGTTTAGACATGACTTTGATGATTGAAGTGCTGGGTTTTTATTTATTTATCCTTGGTGTGGATTGACTGTTATTTAGGGGCTTTGTTTAACGAAGAAACAGAAGAGTTCAGAGACGCTGTTATTAGAGGAGAGTTTTCTTTTCCAAGTCCTTTCTGGGATAAAATATCGGACAGAGCAAAACGGTTTATTAGAAGACTATTACGAGTGAATGTTAACAAACGTTCAAGTGCTGCAGACGCTCTAAAACAAGGATGGATAGTGAGACAAGTAAAGGTACGATTAGTTGCAATCAGCGTTATATTATTGAGTATGTTCTGACGGCTGTAATTAGAAAAAGAAGGAAACAGTCAGCGAGGATAGTGCTCCGCCTCCACAGCTTCCAAGAACATTCTTGAATAAATACAGAACGCTGGCAAAAACAATGAGCTCAAAAAGTATGGTATTAAAGTTATCGGCTGAAGAGCGGAAAGCAAAGCATAAAAGGATGGTGACAAATATATTGTAATTCTATAATTCGGAAAAAAAAGAAAAATATGAAAAAAAAAGGCCACAAAAATAAGCCCTTTTATTGTTTTTACTAGTAAATAAAAAAATATTGTGTAGAGTATATATGTATAAGTTGACAAGGTTTATCGGCGGCACACATATGATACAAATCGCAGAAACAACATATTACTGACTTAACTTGTTTAAGTTTTTTTTTTGGAAGCCAACGTCTGAATTATAATGCTAAACAGCACATGTCTATTTTACAAGCTTTTTTAGTCTGTTTTATAGTATACTACGCTAATGCTACGTCTATTGAAGTAAGTTCTTTTGTAAAGTTCCAGAAAGGCACTAATTCGTTTAGGCTTATGTAGTTATGCACTCTCATCTTGACCTTGGTTGGATTTACACTCTTGTAGGTGTAATTATGATACGATTTAACACTAATCGTTATCAATACCCTAGGAAGAATCTTATACCCAATACGTTAAAGACATTTACACTGGCGTAAGTCACGTGACCAGAAAAAACAAGTCACAGCGGTTTTTTTTCCACATCCTTTTCGGCTTTTACAAACTTGGCACTGAAGCACATTATAGGTCGTTCAGGAGATTGCTAGAGGATCACCATATAACAATGTCATTAGAAAGTTTATTGCTGTTGAGCAGTACTATTTTCATAGGTGGTGGACCGAGGAAGCGAATGAGACACTAAAGGTTCGACCAAACTGTTTTTGTCAAATAATTAACAAGTGCAAAAAGGAAATGGCAAGAAGAGCAATTAGAGAGGGTAAGATTGAGTTCGTTATTGGCGGATGGGGTATGAGCGATGAGTCACAGACGAGCTATAAGTCAATTATAGATCAGTACACGCTAGGTATGAAGAGTTTTCGGAAATTGATGATACGTACTGTTTTACTAGGTCATACATTCCTTCAAAAAGAGTTTGGTGTTTCACCACAATTTGGATGGCAGATTGACCCTTTTGGAGCGAGTCCAGTTGTAGCTACACTACAAGCAATGATGGGATTCAATGGACACATCATTGATAGAATACCAATAGAGTAAGTTAGAAAACACTAATATCTTTAACTTATCTTTCCTTTTAAAGTCGTAAACTTCAACGTCTTCAAAATAAAACAGCTGAGGTATTGACTGTGAAACATGTATCTTTTGAGGTGCTAAATAGAATACTAGTTCGTATGGAAGGGATCTAAAAGTCTTGGTACAGCGTACCCAATGTTCACTCATCTTATGGATACATATCAATATTGTACTCCTTTTGCTGATTTGAGTGACTATGGTCCGCCCTTCGAAGAAGGTCAAGGAGGTAACTCAACAGTAATTATTATGAAACACTATCTCGTTCATGTACTTATTGTAACTTGAAGCTTTCTATTGGAACGGATATGCTGAATTTCCAAGACCTTCGTACAATCTCTTTCCTCTTCAAGTTTCGGACTGTTGTCTCTAATTTCGTTCGCTTAGAAATGATAGCTATGAGTTTATGAGTTTACCTGTAAACTCTTCTAATGTGGAAGTATTTGCGGATTTAATGGTAAATAACATAATTGAACGAAGTCAAAACTACAAAACCAATGTTGTTCTTTGGTACGCTCTATCTTCAAACACACTTTGCTAACTAATAATGCATTAGGCCTTGGTACGCTAATCAAAACCTATCATTCTGTTTACGAAAGTTGTATTCAGGGGATGTGATAAGACACATTTCATTCCGTCCTTGCAATTCAGGAACATGGACCAAGTGATGAACGAACTCAATATAAACCCGAAGTATGAAAATATAACAGTAAAATATGGAACTTTAAAGGACTACTTCAGAGCCCTATATGATAAAGGCAAGATACAACACTAACAAACAGTTTAACATACTTTATAGGTGTAACATTCCCAAGTCTTAACAGCACCGACTTCTTCCCTTTAACGTCAGACAACGTCAGATACTGGTCAGGATTTTATACTTCAAGACCAGGTCAAAAGGTATTATTGATTGATGTTGAAGTACTTTAACAATATGTTAGAGATTACTCAGGGCTACAGAAGCTATTCAGCGTGCTGGTGAGCAACTTGTTCTTACAGCAGCGCTAGAAAAAAAACCTGCTTACAATGGCTTTAATGCTGTCGAGTCTTTAAAGCGTGCAAACGCCATAATGACTCACCATGACGTGAGAACTAATAAAACTACTATCTTCTAACCGTTTTTTCTTGAAGGGTATCACTGGGACGAATACACAACCGGTCAAAGGTAACACGTGATTATCACGTGACTTTTTTTTTTGAACTTGAAAACACTCAAACACTAATATGTGTACTAAGAGGAGTATGATAAACTGCTGATAAATGGTGCTTGGCGTACTTTTGACACTATTGGTGTTGCTATTTCACAATTAATTAATGTGTGATTACTATTAAGTTGTGGCTGCTAATAACGGTTTTTTTAAGGGCACAGCGGACAGTTTTGATGTAGAAACTACTATCAATAATTTGCCTAAAGGTGACACAATATCTGTTGTTGTTTATAACCAGCTGGGATGGAATAACACTCAATGTAAGCGCATTTACATGTGGTTGTTTATAGTAATGTTTGTTTAGTTGTAAGAATTTATACAAACTACACAGACCTTTATGTTGTTGATTATACTGGCGAGCCAGTACCTTCTCAAATTCATGAGTGTTATATAGACTGTAGTCAACCATACTTGCTTTATTTCTACACACGTCTTCCTCCTTTGGGATACAGTACTTTTTTTGTTGAACGTTCGAACTATTCAAAGCTTGAAGCAAAGACCATTGTGGAAACAACAGCGTCAATTTCGAATGGATTTTACAAAATCGATATTTCAGACAATGGAAGGATGTCCTCTATAACAAATATATTTTACAACAGAACCATAGCTATTGAGAACAACTTTTATGTGTACAAAACGCAGGTACACCGAAACTCGTACTTTCTTTGATTAAGTCCTTTTTTTACAAGATGTTCGATTCTAGCCAACGTATTGGGTCTACTAATTATATGTTTTGGCCTGAAGGTCCAGCAAAGATACTTGTTAATGGAAGTATTATACAAACTACACTTGTTGATGGACCACTTGTGAAAGAAGTCCTTTTTGAGTTTTCTGATAATTATAAGCAAATAATCCGGCTGTTTTCTGTGCCTGGCGCTTCAGTTGCAAGGCTTGTAACAGAGATAATAGAAACTCAATATCAAGTAGGACCGCTGGAAGGAAATACAGAAGTTATCATGCGTTATGTAACAGACACTGACAGCAGTACGAATCACTTTTTTAGTGTTTTACTTGGAGCTTTCTTAGTTTTTTCTTATGAATTTTAAGCTCCTTTCAAGACTGATAACAATGGCTTTCAGATGCAAGAAAGAGTTTTTACACCGAAAGAACCTTATTCAATCCAAGCAAACTACTTTCCAGTAACGTATAGAGCATCTATTGGCGATAGCAAAAGTGATATGAAAATGGTGTTTTTGTTTGATAGAGGACAAGGTGTTGCTTCTCTGGGTACTACTTTTAATCATAAACCTAGCATGTTATTGATTTTCATATAGAACCTGGATGGTTTGAAGCAATGTTACATCGTCGTTTACTTGGAACAGGCTGGAACTACGACATGAAGCTGGACGATGTATGATTTTTTTCCGAATTGTTTCCTCCGTCTATTTGACTTAACTAACCTCCATTTTAGATTGAAACTGTATACCCAACACACCATTTAATTTATGGAAGCGATAGAAGAATTTCAGAGGTATCACATCAACTGACACGAAGGTATCTTAAAACTGTATGATTTTTTTCTCATTTTTTTTGTGCTTAGGTTAAACTTCGCTCCAATCACTCTCATGTCCAAACCCTTTTCAGAGGACGCTATGTCTGCGCTCAAATCGAAAGATGCCCTCTATTATTCGTACTTATAAATTTATTCGCTTTTCGCCATGACATTTACCTTAGAGCACTTGCAAGCCCTCTACCATCAGCAATAGAACTTCTTTCGTATCATCAACATGCCATAAAAGAAGATAAATATAAAGAAATAGAAGCAATGATTAGATTCCATCATATGCATGGATGTGATGAAGATATTGAAGCTTTTGTAGAGTTTGACTTGGACAAGATATTAGGTCGAGAATGGAAAACAATCACAGAAACAGGCACTGCCCAACTTCTTTTTTTTCGCTTTTTTTTTACAACCTTTTAACAGGTCTTTCTGGTCTTCCACTAGAGGCAAGATGGAGATGGAGAACTGACGGAGAAGAGGAAGATGTTTCAACAAAACTTACAGGTCATACAATCCGCTTGAGTTGTAAACAGATAGTCACTCTAAAGCTGGAAATGATTCCAGATCAACCTAAAAACGAAGATGAAGCCATTTACATTGCTTTCTTGACAGTCCTTGCTGTTTGTTCTATTCTCATTGCTGTTTGGTTGTCATATGGAGTATACAGGATTACGAAAAGAACTAAATACGCACCTATCGGTTGATTTACAATAGTAAGAGCTGTAACAAAGCAAAATAAAAAAAAACTACAAATAAGTTCAAACTTTTTTACGAAACCTGCCACACTCCTAGATAGTTTAAACAGTATGGTACATACATGAAAATATAGTACGTGTGCCTAATGGGTCGTTTAAGATACAATAATCTATTATTACGATGGTAAGAAAACAGTTGGAAGATCTTTAAAACAATAGCTCACTTCTTGAGCTGGCAAGTCCATTCGAATCACTGTAGGCGCTTGAGCGCATGAATCCTTCATTTTTCTACAAGTAGGTACGAGCAAACATCACTATGCATACCTGTCTTAAAGTCGACCGTTGGATACTACGCAGGTACAACACAGATACAATGAGCGTATTTTTTATGACACCAACATTGTCAAGCAATTGTTCATATCCATTCACATTGTTGATGACGAACGGACCCACGCCATAAAAAACACTGGGCTGTGGTGATTGGAAGGCGTTACATATCTTTTTTCAAGTTCCCAAACAATAGTTACCAACTATAACTCCAACTTCTAGCCCATGGCTTTGTTTATAATTATGACCTCGGAGATGCTTATCTAATTTATTATTATTCACAATAGATTTTTCAAGCATTATTTCCATGACGTAAAGTGGAATACAATTTATTTCTATAAATTTTGTTGCAGTAGTTGGAGTGTGTCACAAAACTTGACTTGACGGTAAAGATGACGTACTATGTTAAGATCCTTAAGCTTCTTTTTCACATAGTTCCGTTTTCGGTTTGTGCCGTTAATTACCCAATACCTCTTTAAACACCACATATTTATCCTGAACAAGTCTTCTTTCGTTTTTCTTAAGAGCCGTTAACTTACACAATTTTTTGGGTAAAGTGTTAAGAGAACACCCAGGATTTAAATATGACACATTGTTGGCCATAATTGGTAACCATTTTTATTATCACTTGTGTATACCCTTGTTGGGTCACGGGGCGACGTCGGGTCTAGGATGACGCAAGCGAAAAGATATGAATAGTTTAGCGAAATATGAAAACTCCCTTAGCGAAATTTATTGTTTGCGTCAACACTAAAAAAATGTTTTGTGTAAAAAATAAACAAACAAAAACGGCGCCAAAACGTGTTTGCTTAAGAATAGAACAGGGAACCTGTTGCAGAATTTCGCGAAAATTAGTGTAGTAATTTGCTAGTAAACCACAGCGCTTAAATCACGTGCCGAGTTTTTCCGCTTGTTCGGAATGCCGTTGTTAGTCTGAACTAGTTAAGAGCGAAGTGTATAAGACTTCTACCACATTCGTACTTAAACAGTCGTACATCTACTTCACGTAGTTGTCAGCCACGATATATCCATAAAAAACCGTTTGGTTTTCTTCCGTTTCTCCTTCGTAAATCCTATTAGTAATTTTCAAATAAGAAGTCACTACGATGGCTGCCTACATACTAAAAGGATATTTTGAGGTGTTCTAAGGAAAAAAGGCTTTTGAAAAGTTTTAGAAGTAGTCAAATATTTGTTTTTGTGGATATTGTTAACAATGGCTTTATTTGTAAATTAAAATATCCGTACGCCATTATATAGTCACTGAACGTATGTCATAATGTCATAAACTTCGCGTGGCTTTTATTCACGAGTTAGTGGGATGTAGAGAGTTCCCATAATGTATCTTACAAAACAGATGATTCTCACATATATACTTATAAAACCATTTAAAGATAACGGGTATCTAGTTGGGCCGTGCTTTCACAAACAGTGAATCACTCTTCTGCGTTCTGTAGTTTTTGGAGAAATCAGGAGGTAAAAAATCATGTGGATAAATACATATATAACCACTCCGAAGGTGTTTCCGCACCCGATTCTAGCAAATGGGTCGAACCGGTGAAATGATAAAGTGGTTTTTTCAGAATTCAGCGATGTACCCAAGAAAATGAATCGACCTAAAACACACCCTACTACGCATAAACAACATAAAAACGATACGTCTTAATCGAGAAAAAAGGAAAACTACAAACCTACACCGAAAATTTTTACACGCTTCGGTAACCTATCCAGATTGTTTGTCTTACAGTTTACAAGCGAATATAGCTTTTCGCCCGGCTTTCGTAAAATTGAGAATAGCGAGTTTTTACCTGTGACAACTTTGTCTGAGATTTCACGTGAACGAAACGGTATAGTACGTTTGGGTACGCTAAATATACCCGTCGAAAACCCGTAATCAGCACGTTGGGTATTACCCTCGGGTCCGCGAATGTGTGTGCACTGATAGTGTCACGTGATTGATAAATCAAATGGCTTTTGTGCCTATCAGACTGTTTGCGTATTTTGCAGATTTTTTGCCTTCTTTGGCTTCCCATGTGCTTCAGAAACAATCTAGCCAAAAATAAACTATTTGTACTATTCATACCCAAACGAAAAAATATTCTGAAACCTTTTGTTGTGTGCACTGTTTACGAAATAAAAGCACTCAAATAACTTCGGGTAGACATCAACTCTCGAAATAAGAAAATGGTACGTACATCAGTCGTAATTCGTCTGTTCTGACATGGAAAACAAACAAGTTACAACTCGAGTTTTATAGACCAGAAACAAAAAATCCAAAACTAATTCTCGTTTCAGAAATCTAGTTACGCCATCTTCACTCCTCCGAAACAGACTCAACATACAACCATTACGTATGGTAAACGTCTTTGGAATCCGAGAGAGTGGCGTCTTGGATTTGATGGCCTACAACAGGAGATGACTGTTAAAAATGTATCCAATCTTATAAAAACAAAAACATTGGCTCAAGTGAGAAGCCACTATCAAAAGGTTAAATTCTCAGGTACATACCTCGGGGCAATTAATCTCTCCTTAATTTTTTTTTTCTTTTCTAAAGTATACTAAAACGTTATTAGGAAGGGTAGAATGTAAAAATACAAAGCTTTTAACATCAGAAGAGGAAAGCGAGGTACGATTTTTTTTTTCAGTCACGTGATCTTTCAAAAAAAAATGTTTACACAATTTTTAGGAGCAGGATAGTAGACTGTCTTCGATGGATTATTATGGTATACCACTACCTTTACAGGAAGGCCTACTATCAGAGCGAGAAATACACATTGCCGTAAGGTCTATTTTCCAATGGGGCCTACGTCAACACAAAATAGCATGGTGTTTGGGAACAAGGACTTCCAAGTATATCGGCACCATAATACATAAGCTTGAGGTACGACAGCTCACGTGCCGAAGAAAAAAAAAAAGTTGATTATTACCTGAAATCATATTTCGTCTCTCTTTCCTCTGTATGCAGCCATTCGATATTAAAAGATATATCTAGGAAATAGCAACGGAAAATGGTTATAGAAACGTAAGAAGATCAGCACGTATACAATACAAAGCATGGCCAGCCGAAAAGAAACGGACAGAACAAAGTGAAAAAAAAAGAAAAAGAGTAGACAAGAAGGTCATTATTAAGCAAGAATTCAAGCCTGATACTATATGTGTTAAGCCCTTGGATATTTCACAAGTCTCGCCTAAAAGACAAAGAAAGTGCCGTGACTACGAGCCAACCAAATGTCCAGTGTTGAATGTCTTGGATAACATACAATCAGTTGCTTCAGTACTTGACTTTTCAATCAACGAGTCACCACTTCCACAGCTTTTTCCAGAACTTCGAACCTTCATAGAGATCCGATACCCTTTCTAAATGGTCCCAACTAGACACGCGTGTCAAGCGCGTAATTACCATATGTACAACAGTGTAAATAAAATACCTTAATCAACATGAAACTTGATGCTAATTCACCACTCATAAGACTTATAAGCAAAAAGATTCGTTCACATGGATGAACTCACTATTTGTGAATATTTCATTATCTAAAAGACGTTGGCTAAAGAAGTACTCTATAAACTACGCTCACTGAAAATTATCAAAAACGGACCTGTGAGAAAAGTACCAGAACTTCGAAATACAGTTTATTTCTTTCATGACTTAAACATAGTCGTAGTAGATATCAGCATGTTTGTAGCAATATTTGTTATCCTCTTCCTTTGCAACAACATAATCAGAGGTTGCAATATCACTCCTTAGAGTTGGTAGATGATGTACTCACTGTCATAGTTTCTTCACAAAGTCAAGAATGTATTTACCCTCACTGTTTCTCTTCTCGAATGTTAAGAGATTCCATGAAACCTTCAAACGTCTTTGCTCGTGAAGCCATTAGACGGTATTGGCGTGCACGTAGTACTACACATTCGCGTACAGTTGTAAGTACAAATAGAAAGTTCGCAGACATCTTGGAGTGTAATTTTTGACTGTTTTTCCTAAAAGTACTCATCTGGCTGTATCAGCAAAAAAGTAATTAGTTTCCCGATTAAAGAAATATATCAACACCGAGTAAGTGCCTGTGGATTTTTGTTTTTCCCAAGTGTGATTCAGCCTAGTTGTAAGCATGTTCATAAAATTACTCGGAAATCGAAAGTAACAAAAAAAAAGGAAGTTGTCGTACGTGAAATCACTTTGTGTGACACCATCAAGTCAGCAGATTTTTGAGACGCAATGTCATTGACTTGAAGAGAAGACGAAACGTTTCGAACATTTGATTTGATTGTGACACAAAAAAATCACGTTTCGTTTGTAAGCACTGAAGAGACCTTTCCAACTCGGTCAATGAACTAAATCACGACAAACACCTTCAAGTATGGCTCAGCAACCAAAGAGAAGCTATGAACGATCTATGAGCGATGTTGAACGTAGTATGGCTGAAAAAAGTCCTACGAAGCGGCCATTCCACGTAATAGCAGTACCAGGTACGTTTTATTACCATAATAGAGTATTTTTAGCTTATTTATTTACATCTGTACTGTCTAGGGGTTTTAACGAACTTTTTGTTGTACCCTCTTGAGTACTTGCGCGTTGCAGCCGTACAAGGGCTATTTTCAGGACCTGATGGATTATCAAACTTTGTATCCACTACAGTATCGAGCGGAGGCATACTTTCTCTATTTATTGGTGGTGTACCGCATTTCTTGCGAAACTGTATGAAAATACTTCTAAAACCGACGTACGTTACTGATTTCTCCGTTATTGTCAACGAAAACCACTTAATATTGCTTACAACTGTAATAGCATCACTAAAACTACGCTGTCAATGTGGGATAATATAACTAAAAAATTAAATGCTGATAACGCTTTCTTAAAGGCACTGTCAATATCTTTAGCGTCTGGAGTACTCCAAAGTGTATGTCAAAGGAGAAGAAAGAAATGCAGCTTCAAATAACATTCAGACTAAACCCTTTTTCTAGCTCTTCTCTTGCCCATTGGAGGTAATACGTATGGTTCTTATAAATGACAGAGTGGTACGCTTATGAGAGTGCTTTATAAGGTTAAAATATTAATTGTAACAGGTGGTACTCACGGAAGTACAAAAAATCCAACTTTAGCATTTCGTTTTATAACTTTTTTTTCTCGCCCTTGGCGAGCCCTTGGTTGTCTTTAATTTTATGTATGTTTATCTTATAATATAAAGGGATATTATCTTGGAGATGTTAGGGACATATGTCATCATATTTACAGTGTTGGAGGCGTCACGTGCGATGAATCTTTTCAGAGCTTTTTAGTTTTATGCTTACCTCTTTTGTCTTTTTTAGACACTTCTTCAAAGGTTGGTACCTTCTAGCCTTAGAAATAAGTATTTTCTCAACTGGAACATACTGGCTATATAATAAACTAAAGAACTATGCTGTAACAGATCGTGTACGTGAACATTTAACAACAGCAGCGTTTTTTAAAATCATTTTTGGTCTTATTCATTATGTAGAAACGTAAAGAGGTTAATGTTACTAGACATGAGAGTCATATAAATAGAGTTACAAAAAAGGTACCTGAGGATTTTGTTATCCTTGAACATATCCAACAACGTTCAAATTTCTATTTTCAATTTTTTTTCTTTTTGATCAGAATTAAGTTTGTCGTAGAGGAATACACAGCTAGTACCAATTGCAGTTAGCTGCTTGGTTTCTGCATGCATAATGTCCCTAATTGACGTACCTATTGGAAATTTAAGAATCAGTTACCAGGTAACAGACACAACATTGGTTTTTTTGAAGTAGTTCTCGAGAAAACAAATATTTATTACAACTTAGACGGATGTTATTGGAAATACCTTGAGTTTACAAGATATTATTAAAAACACATACGCAGCTCAAGGGTAAGTATTGGTTAATAAGAAAAGCTACTCGTTATTCAAAAAAACCAAACCTTGTGGTCACATTGAAACAAAACTCTACTCGGACTTTGTGTACTTGTTTTTTTTTCGATTAACAAGTGTACTAGGTTTACTGGTTTTTGGAATGGGTTGGTGCCTAAAGCGGTATTCTCTGGATTAGCTCTTACGATACCTCTTCTTGTCTTGGCTGAAAAAAAGGTATAACGTCATTCTCAAATTATAAAAACCATCTCTGTGGCGTCGTAAACATATAAACGCGCTGTTAATGTACGAACAAACTGTAAGAAAGCAAATTTAGTTCAGGTTTTGTACGTTATCTACAAAAAACACACTGAGCGCGCTAACACAGTAGTTGTGAGGCGTAGTAGCTTTCGGATTACGTAAGCTCGCGTTTTTTGGTTAAGTTGCTCTTTTTTGTCTGTTTTGGTTCCGTGTACACACCATGGTAAAGTACAACGCAAACAATCCACTTAATGTTATCTTCCAATGGAGAGGATCCGTACTTGCTGTAATATGGCCTCAAGTACTCCTTGGTGCTGCAGTAGGTTGTATCGCTGGTGCAATCCACGAGTTACTCGATTGGTATTGACAAAAAACAAAATACCGTACAGTTCGTTGTATTTACACTTACTAGGTCTATGCCTAACGTAATACACTCATTGGTTGGATGTAAGTGCTTTATAATGCCCTACCAGTTCGCTAAACTCTATAGTCGTGATCGCGTTTCTTCTTGTCTTTAGAACGAATGCATCTTATGCAAGGTACACAAGCGCACGAGCGATCAGTTTTCTTATACAATGTGAAGGTTTACACAAGGTCGTGGTTGGATAGACCGCTTTTCTGGTACTTGTAGACATATACTCTTATACATTACAGCTATTGCTGTATCTACTGGCCCAAAATCCGCTCAAGTGCAGGTAAAACCACAAACTTCTTTTTTTGTTAAGATTACGTACAAACACGTTTAACATGTATTAGGCAGCGAAAGAACTCCGTAAGTTGGTTCTGTTGTATTACAGAGTAACAACATATTATTTACGTTCTAAACCTGGAAAATTACTTCCAAAGCTATCTGTACGCATCTAATAACATCTATAAACACGCGACCCGACATTTTAAACCAAAACAAAAAAAAAAAGAAGGGAAGACATCCCGATTCTTCTGAAAGGGTTTTTTTCTTCTATGGCTAACCAACTGCATCTTTAGAAGATAAATGAGCCTGAAGAGATTTGTACTAAACACCAGTACAAAGTCTTGCAACAAACAAGGCGTAAACCTGATTTTGTGCTTCTATGGATCCGTAAAGCTGTTATTGAAACACGTAATTCAAAAATATTGAACCGTTTTGAAGTTAAACAACTTGAGAAGGTAAGAAAAAAAACCAAAAGCGATTTGAAGTGACGGCAACTTATTTTCTGAATAGATTATTCTTCAATTCGAAAAGTCTTTCGTAAATATTGAGAAGCTAGCCAATACACAAATGCCTTTCCCTTACGCTCAAGCTCTTAAGATTATCTTGTATATCTTTACTACAACAGTACGTTAAACAAAGCATCAACAGTGTGACACAGGCCGGTTACAATCATGTTGCCTCTTTTTCTTTTTTTTTTTGTGAAGCATGACGCAATTATCACTTGGTAGTGGTGAAACACCTACCTTTTTGTTGTCGTCTTGTGTGTGCATGTACATTATTGCTACGTACATAATCTATTGTATACTGCTTTCTGGGGTTTTTTTGCTAGTTGCTGTAGCCGTTGTGTTGCATGGGCTGTTTTCTTACTTGTTTGTCTTTAGGTAACCTTTACATTCTCTGATGAGCTTGGATGGTACACACCTATTGGTGGTGCTCTCGTTTCAGCTGTTCTATTCGGTGTAGAGCATATTGGTCTTGAACTTGAGGATCCATTTGGTCTTGATATCAACGTACGCAACACGGTTTTGTTTGGGTTGGGTTTTTTCGGTAATAAATATTTTAGGATTTGCCGCTTGATCAATTCTATGATCACTTAAGACGTGATGTCTCTGATATTATCAGTATGTATACCACTATGATAAGTAGAAGCTAATAAAACTCTAAATAGAATACTGTGGCGATACTGTAGGTCAAGAAGCTGCAGGCATCGACGAAGATGATTTGGTATTGAACGAGAAGGAGGATGAAGATAGTGAAGATGAAGATAGCGAAGATGAAGACGAAGAAAGTGAGGAAGAAGAAGACGAAGAAGATGAAGAAGATGAAGATAGCAGTTAGTTGCGTTATTCACTCTACTCTTTTCTTTGAACAAAAAAAGAAAACAGAGTTTACAACCTTGTAAACAAGGTATTGAAAAAAAAAAACTTTGTTGAGTAAATATTTTACCACCTCAAAAAAAACGCCTTACCTCTCAGCATGTTGCCTTAAAAACTATCAAAATATAGAACCTGTGTATGTGAGCATTTCTACAAATTGTAAGTGTTTGTCTCGTCAGAGCAAGGCAAGAGTTCAATGATCAAAATGATTGGTTTTTTTTTGACTTTTTTATCAAATTTATTTTAACGAAGTCAAAAGGCTTTACAGATTTCGTTTATCTATTTACAAGTAGTGTGAAAGTTTTTGTTTATATATTACTGTATTTGATTTCATAAATCATCTTCATCATAATCAACCACTGTTGTACCATTATCAGGTAAAGGTTCTCTTTTAGTTGGGTTTGTTATACTTTCTATTATATCTAAACGTAGACCTGATACACCTTTACCATTCTTTGCAGATGTTGTTAATACTTCTCTTACACCAAATTTCGTATCTGTAACTTTAAAAAATGTCTTGATTTTATGTTTGCTTGCATGTAACTTAATCTCATTAAGTTTATCAATTTTTGTTAAAACTATTTGATAAGGTATTTCGTTTTTCTCCAAAACACCGATTTGATTCAAATCTCTATTTGTCAGACCTGTTTCAGTAATACTGTTAGTATTTGTAGAGCAATAATTCGAACAAACTTTCTATTTTGGTTGGCAAAGAAAGGAGAAATCAAAGCAAAGTCGTCAAAGATATACTTTTTTTTTGTTGATTGTAATTCATGTTGTAAAACGTTTTTGAGCAATTCTTCTTTAAGCACGTGCCTACACGTGCATCCAGTAGGAGGTATAATTTTTGTAAGTTCGTATTACTATCAAAGAAAGGGTTCCTTGATACAACATAATCTGATAGGAGTGTTAGCGTTTGAGAAAGATTTTTAATAGTGCAATGTGTCAAAAAAAAGATATGACATCGAACCTTTTATTGTTTTTTGAAGCTTCTTTCGCACATTTAATGGAGCTCTTGCAAAACCATAACCAGGTAAATCTACCAGGTCGAACTATAGATATATATAAGACAAAGGAACAAGGGAAAAGAAAAAATATGCCAAACATTTTTCATCTTTACACGAAGGGAACCCAAGTTGAACAACCACTATAGCTGTACATAGAACTTAAAAAACCCCGCATTTTATCTCGTTAATTATATTGAATATATTCACGTGCATGTCACATGAAAAATGACATGTTTGCAATTTGTTATGTATTGATTCTTTTCAAAGTTTAAAATAATCATTTGTAGTACCTTGTTACTCACGCGAATGAAGTACGCTAATTGAGTACGTCCTGGCTGTCTACTAACAATCTAATTGCGTATAAAGAAGGATACAAGTGGTTAGTACAATAGCGTACTTGTACTTTGCCTGAAGCCAGTAAAGTGTTAATCAAAGATGACTTTCCAGCGTTTGAGCGTCCTAAAAACGCAATTTCAGGCTTCTAACCGCTTTGTTTAGCAATTAATCATAGATGACGTTTGATTGACATACAGCTGATGGCAGCATCTTCCCTGCGTGCATTGGAGGACGTTGCTTGTATTTTCTAAAGAATTCTTTGGCTGCAATCTCTTTACTCGTTTCATCAGCGCTTTTCTCCGTATCATCTTGCTTAGAATTGTCTACACGCGCGTGAGGAGACGAATGACGCTTTTTTAGCTAAACCTTCTTCTTGTTGAACATTTTCGTTTTCTGTCGCCTTTTCAGTACAAAATAAGCGTATAGAACGCCGATGCGGTTGTTTTGAGTGATATTGTGTACATCCTGTAATGGAACTATTGCCTACGCGGTTACAGCGTGATACGTGTATCGAGCTACGCCACGCCAACATGAATATCGTTGCTACAACTATTTTTTGACAGTTTGTTGACTTTTTCAACTGAAAGCTTCTTCAGGTGTCAAAACAGCTTTTAGATACCACAATGTACTCATCTGCCATTGAGCTCATTGGCAACACGCCCATGGTTAACTTGCAACGCCTTACAAAAGCCTATGGTATAGAATCTGGGCGTCTATGCGTTAAAATTGAGTTTTTTAACCCTGGCATGTCAAAGAAAGACCGTATTGCAAAGGAAATGATAGAGAAGGCTGAAAAAGATGGTTAACATTCTTTTTGAGAATAAAAGCACCGTGATCTAACCATTTCTCTTTTCTAGGTACCTTAAAACCAAATCAAACTGTGGTTGAGCTTACTAGTGGTAATACTGGTACTGGTTTGGCTATAGTATGTGCTGTGAAAGGTTCGTGAAGCGAACAATGTCTTATTTGCTTTTTTTTTTTGTGCTGGGTTTTTTCGGTGTCTCCTGAGTTGTCTCTCTTAGGTTACCCTTTTATTGCCGTTATGTCAGAAGGAAATAGTTCCGAGCGAGCAAGAATGATGTCCGCGCTTGGTGCAAAGGTGTGAGGAGGATGCTATTGTCACGTGATTGATTTATTGCTAAAAGTTTCACTACAGGTTGTTCTTGTTCCACAAGCAGCTGGAGCTACAAAGGGAAAAGTCACTGGAGATGATCTTAAAGTATGTATCATTACCTATTGATAGCGGTGTACCTTACCATTTAAAATAGTTGGTTGAAGATGAGTGTCAGAAAATCACTAATGAGCTTAATGCATTTCGTGCTGATCAATTTCTTCTAAAAGCCAATTATGAAGCACATTACAAGGGAACTGGTACAGCTTTTTTGTATTTGTTTGAGTGCTAGATGCAAATGCAAAAGCAACAGAAGTTGCTGTGCAACTGGTTTAATGTTGCTCAATTGTTTTTCTTTTGAACTCAAAAATTAAAAGGTCCCGAAATTTGGAGCCAAACAAAAGGTAATATAGATATATTCTGCGATTTTGTAGGAAGCGGTGGTACCTTTGTTGGGACAGCAAAGTATTTGAAGGTACTAGTCTTACCAATACAAAGTTCCCAACCTAACAAGAAAAAAAGGAGAAAAATTCCAAAGTTAAGTGTCACGTTGTTGAACCAGCACAAGCAAATATATTGGCTACCAATAAAGTTATCAATGGTAATCATAAAATTCAAGGTACTACATCACGAAAATAGAATAAACATTAGTCTCACAGTTACTAACAGGTGGTGGATATTCAAAGACTAAAAATGAGCTTCAAATTCAATATGAACAAGACTTGATTGACGGATATGTGGCTATCACAGATGAAGTACATTGAGTTTAGTCTTAAATTGCTTAATTATCTTAATAGGAAGCCACTGAGGCATGTAGAAAACTGGCTAAGATAGAGGGTATTTTTGGTACGCTCAATTATTTGTTTGTGCAAAATTATGACATCTGATAAGGAGGCTATTCTGCCGGTGCAAATGTTGCAGCAGGATTAAAACTACTTAAAGAAAATCCAGGTAAAACTGTTGTTTGCCTCATATGTGATTCTGGCTTAAAGTACTTATCTACTGATCTATACACGTGATTTCAGCAAAAAAAAAAGTAAACAATATTGGTGGCACAACTGACTTGTTAGTGTGATCACATGTACAGCATCCATTGTTGCCTAAATATGTGTAGCACCTGTCCCTAGGCTTGCAAGTAATTCAGTAGCACTGTACATATATACTGAAAGCTTGATTCTATTAATAGACCACTGCATGGTTACCTTTGATTTCCACTATCTCTAAACACTTCGTAGGTCTTTTTTACAAATAACGTAGTACTAACCAAGAAGCGGTTTGAGCTTGTAACGTTGAAGATAGTGGTCGGTGAACATTGTTAACTTCAACGGACAATAAAAGTGATTTTCTTAAGTTCGCATGAATTAAGGTACAAATGTCACCGTTTCGTCCATCCCGTTAGTCATAACGCAAGATAACACTATGGAAACCGGTGTAAATACCTCACAGACTCTCTACCTATGTGATTTGCCCTTAGAAGTACTTGACATGGTATTCAGTCAATGTACTTGTTGTATTTACGCAATAACCATCAACAAGCGCATAAATACGTTGATAAAACACTCCAAGTACTATAAAGTGCGTATTAATGAATGTACTATGTCAACAACACTGAAAGTAGACAATTCTTATTATACATGCTCACTACTACTAGTTTGAGCATGGAATAGCTATTTTTAACGATAACTACAAGCAAGGCGTATCGTTTATGGCAGAAAATGGACTTGTACAAGACACTATAAGTGACTGGGCTAGAGTATGCTGGGAAGCGAACAATAGGCTTAATAAGGATCAAATAACAAAATACTTCACTGTTTACGAAAACTGTGTATGTTCACGTGCGCACGTGTGCGATTTTTCAGGTTTTTTGAAATTTTTTTTTTGAAATTAGACATTTCATTGATGTCCTTCCAGCACTTTTTTAATATGCTATTTGAAGCCGGATTTACTCGTTTTACAATAGCTTCGGTGTATAAAAGCCATGCCAAGTCTTTTTTTACATACTCACCATGGACGATATGTAGTTAATTTATTGCAAGTAGATACCTTTTGGGTTGGATCTTTGTCAGTTTATTGATCTCAAAGGAGTTCCATTTCTTGATTCTTTAATTAGTTTCTTACATTTATTCCACTTACCAGGTGAAGCTGCCCAGACAGAGAGGTTAGTAGTGGATACAATGTCCACATTCGTTAATTTAACGGTTGTATTAGATGCTTAGATGCTTGGTCACAAGCCTATTATGCTGCAAATGCTGAACTATATCAAGAAGCAAATGCTTGTCTTTGTATTGCCATGTCATTGGTTCGCAATTATTTACACTGTTCAATACGTTGACGACCGCTTTTTAGTTAATGTTGCAGATTACTCAAATTTATGATAGCCATGTGTATTCAAAGGAAGACTTTTTTAATGTTTGTAGCACTGTACGAAATCCGCTTTTTTGCACTGATACTTCCTTACCTTGTTGTACAGACATCTGCGGACTTGCTGACTAGTATATATGATAGTTTAATGTCTGGTGATAAATTCTTCGATGTGAGGGTTTTATGGCATGGTATGCTTAAACTAAAAGGTACGGCTTAATACTGAAAACGAAGGAGACGAACTTTTTGTTTATTGTTTTATTTTTATTCAACTAGGTTTTATGGGTCTTACTGGTACCATGCAAACAGTAGTGGTCAAGAAAGGTATATTTCATATGCACGATATGAACAGAAAAAAAGTCCAGTTGTACTTGATAGATGCTAAAATAACTGTTGTAAGTCTTAAGTCATTAAGTCATTCACTTGGTTTTTTTGGTTTTTTTTTGTTTGGATTAACAACCTTCTGTAGCATAGTAATAAATCGTTCAGTATTAGTGCAAAGTCGACAGAAGATAAAACAGAAAAGAGTTACAAGTTTGTGTCTGACACAGTAGAAGATTGCATGGCTTGCTTGGTCGGCATTGAAAATGGGAAAAAACTTCCAAAAAAATTGTACAAATAAATAACTTTTACTCTGTAGCATGTAATAAAGCTACACTATATCCAGGCTTCTAATCAATCACTCCAATAGAGCTATAGACCTTTTTAAGTAACAAAACTGAAATCTTCTGTACGTCACGGTTAAGGGTTGTACTAAAAAGTGATTTGAAGTTGTGGACTTTCTGCCGTTTAATTCAAGGTTTGGCAAACGAGGTTTTAAGTGAGGCCAATTGATTACCTTTTGTCAACAATGCCCTCTCGTTTACACATTGAACAACACCTGTCTACTTTATTTATTTTTTCTCAGTTACACAAGGCTTAAAACAAGCAACTGCTGAAAATTGCCAGAATTCACATAAACGGTCTATATTTTTTCTTTAACTTAATTCGTTTGGAACATCGCTAAATCATACCACTTTATAAACAAACAACAATGGACACTACATTGCCTAGAGAGATTATACGCGAAATATGCTATTTTTCAAGCGTAGAAAGCATCATGGCCCTTGGACGCGTGTGTAAGAGCCTAAATAAGTGTATTACAACCAAACTACTATGTACGCAATCTTCACGTGGTAGTATACATTCTTACTCCATCTAAAAGGGATTAACGTTTTCAAGAGCTTTAGAAACAATATAGAAATTGTAGAACCATCGTATTGCTCATATTCATTGAGGACGCTAATGACAACATCACGACAAGAGTCGTTGCTTCAAGCAGTAAGTCAAATACAGTCTGCTTTGAAAAAAAATGGTAACGCTACTACAGCTTTCAGGCGTTTATTCTACAGAAGAAGAGCCTACCAGAGGCTCTGTAGTGTTATATATTGGAAGTGGAGGACCAGATTCGATGTATCCTGTAGGACACGGCGAGATTAAAGCCGTAACAACCGAGGTATGCAATTTGTTAGCAACTGTTGCTAAAAAAAATAGGGTTGGTATGCGGAAGATAGCTTCAAGCCTTTTGATACAGCGACTTTTAATATACTACCTTACTCAGCCTTGAATTCATTAATGACAATTGATGAACGACGAAAACAAAGGAAACAAAGAAAGAATAAAGGAAGAAAACGAACACCAAGAAAAAAAGAAAATTCCCAGAAAGCAAGTGACAGAAAATACGTTTTGGACATCACAGCGGGTGGAAGAAAAACATGGGTACGCACGTATATAACAACAGACTAAATATTCATGTTTTCTTGCTATAAACTCACACTTTATTCAAAGGCTGAACTGGTTATTCGTGGAGGGAGTTTTTCTTTCAATTGGAATAGACACAAGTTTCAAAGACGATGGAGTTCTGTAGATGACTTTGAATCAACATACGCGTCAAGTTTAAAGGATCCAAAACCTGACAATAGACAAGTGTTTAGGCCAGTAGGGAAGGCTCATAAATGTATAAGAAAATTATGGGCCAACAACGAAATGCTTTATAGAATGCACAATAATCTGTAGACAAATTCGACACTAGTAATAAATTCTAATTGGATGCATAAACAATATGCTTGCTATGAAAACGAACTGTAAATGTCTTGTATAGTTTATAGTACTTTGGTTTGTTACGCTTCTATTTTTTTGCTACCTGATGTAAAGCTGTAAGTGGTAGCGCTATGTGATAACATATTTAGTGACAGAGTACAAGTAAACTATACAATGGGTGTGGAAAGTTTTTGGTAAACGCTATATTACAGTGTACATACAATTATGTATTTCTTTTTCATCTTTTTTGAGTGAGTGGTGTTTTTCTTTTACCAAGCTTGAAGTACAGCTTTAAATTCAATTTGCACCAATACGTGCAGCAGCCATTAATAAGCGGTATTCCTGAAATTTCTTAAAAGAATCTCGTGCAGGCTCTGTATTGAGACCACGTTGTAATGTACGTACAAAAGCGTACAAATCACATACCTGAGAAGAAAAGAACAAATAAGCAATCAAAGAAGAAAGAGAAAAAGGGTTCAAAAAAATTTCAAAAAACAAAAATGCAGTGACGTACTGAAACGACTCTATCTCTACAACATCTACATATCTTGATTTCAAAATCAAGGATATACTTCTTCTTACCACTTATACGAAGATAAAAAGGTTGTTCACCATTTGTTTGGCAAAGAGGACAAGGTGAGTCCTTCGCAGGGTCAACTGCAAGTTCTATTTCAAGTTTCTGTGATTTTATGCTACGTAGTAGAGGTAGTTTGTTAGATGATGATCTAAGTGTTGGCACTACTTCATTCTTTTCAATTTTCGTCATATAACCAGCACGTGGATTAGTAAACGCGAAATTTGTAAGCGGACATCCTAACTTAACAAAATCGAGCCATGCCTTAAACACAAACAATAAGCAAGTCTGTCACTGTCTACTCGGTGGTATAAAAGGGCTTTAAATGTATTCTTATACGTACTGCAATGTGGTTTTTAGTAGGACGTAGTAATACTTCAACTTTAAAGTCTAAACCAACGCAAGACGATCCTTGAAGTGATACCGCACGTCTAGTGCGTTGTGGTAACTCATCGTAGCTTTCAAGCTTTTCATCGAGTTTTAAAAACCCTCCGAAGCCGCATGAACCACTATCCATTGAATTACCTGTAAGACTTTCTGTTTTAACACCGTTTACAGCATCTTCACTGGAAGGTCCAGTGATTATCGTATTGAGACTCTGAGGTGGAAGAACCTTAAAACTGGCTAGTCTAACAGATTGGCGACCTCTTGTTGGTAGAAGAGGTGTTGGATTGTCTGTAGACGTCAAATGAATATTTTGCCTTCCTTTTCTATTTGCACAAGGAGAAGGTCCAGTAGGCGTTGAAGGAAGTGATTCTAGAGGGATATCTTCTAGATAGTCTTCGTCAGCGCTAGAATCTACAAAACCCATGTAAGTCAGAGTACGTTCAAATCAATCCCAAGACGCAACACAAGGTAGTTATGCTAAATTGTAGTGCAATTTGGAATGGTTTTTTTTTTCTTATGTCTACGTGTTGTACCTGTTTCGTTTATTACAAAACCCTGTATGTGAACAGCCTCTTTAAGCTGCTCTAAGTCTTTATTAAGCTTTTTAATGACATCCTTCTCTTCTGCAAGTTTGGTGGCTTGTTGCGATACTTGAATCTGAAGCTCCTCTTTATCATGCTCAAGGCTCTTAACAAAATACAGTAAACACAAAGAGACTGTTAAACGAGAAAAACCAGTACACCATTTTAGTGCTGCCTACCTTCATTTTAACTTCGTCCTCAGCTAGGATAAGCTTAAGGGCATCTATTTGAACCTTATGTTCTTCATTAACGGACAAGGCTTCGCGTAAATCTCCAATATTTTTGCGAAGTTTCAACTCAAGATCCTTGTTTCTTGTATACATTAAATCCCGTAATTCCTTTGGTAAATGGTAAATAACACTGTTCATTCCTTGGCTGTTTTGATTAACGCGTTTTACCTTAAATTGTGCAATCTTTGCGTCGTACTCCGCCATTGTAAGCGCTGCGCGTTTCTTCGCCTGTTTTCATCGCGTTAGCTATGTATTAAGAAAAAGGATGAATGGAGTTTTGGTGTGAAATAACGATTTAGGCGTAGACAACGCTGTGCCTGAATCTAGTGAACTGCCCAACATGCTAAGTGTAGTGGCAAAATAGAAATAACGCTAAATAACCGTACAGATTCGCAGGCGAGTCACAGTAACGTAGGAATGTAGCCCTTGCTTTTTTCAACAACATGCAAGTTGTTGGCCGAAAATAATGATAATGTATAAAGTGCCCTTGTAGTACGCGAAAGGGTGCATGTAGCGAGTACAGTATTCAATTACATACCTTAATATCCTCATTGCGATCATCACTGCTTCCATTGCTCCCTTTGCGTGCTCGTGGGTCCCATAGTGCTTGTAGTATGCCAGACATATTTAAAACTCGATTGTTGTTATGTACCAACCCAACACTGGAGAAAGGGCAGGCACTTACGCTGCAATCAATGTAAAATACTTGTGGTTACAACAAGCGGACTTACTTAGCAATTTGACAAATAACTTAAATGGTTTATTTTAATTTTTTGGTTCAGCTTCTTGAGGCTTAGTGTATCCAGGAAGGAGCTTTGCCAAGTTTTCATCAGCGACTTGTTTACCACGTGGTGACATGGAGCTGAATTTCTTGCCAAAGGATGGCCTCTGAGTGTTTGGCCATTTTGTGCCCAAGGTATTGAATATATCCAATGAAAAGTAATGGATGTTGAATAGTGGTTTGGTTGCTTGCTTAGGACGGATACCTAAGAAGATGTAAGAGCGTGAAAACGAATTTTAGATAAATCCTTACCCAAAGCGTTAACACCAGAACCTACTGCCTTTTTGCTAAAATTGAGCCAGCCTTGTACACTAGTAGTTGGACCCTTTGGTGGGGGTGTTTCCTCAGCGACAGGTTCAGGAGTTGTAGCGGAGCCTAAAGTCTGTTAAGAATTCCGCACAATGTAGTTTTTCTATGTGATTTACGTACTGAGCACTATAGATCCTGTCTCGAAGGTACTGCCCGTAAAGTACGCGAATATGGATGTTTTCAAAGCAACGAAATGTTGTAAGGCTTGGCGAGATTCTAAACGAAATAAGAACGATGTAGTACGTTTAGTAGGAATGTACTATCGTCTTTGATTGAGGAAGAATCGATAACGGTAGGAAACGTTTTATGCCAACCGAAACTATGCTCAACGCTAGCGACTGAATGCGTATAAGTTAGTACTCGGAGTCAAGATACAGTTGTGACGGTTACCAAAAAAAATACTTACTGGCTGTTTGATCTTGCTTTAAGCTAGTGATAACGTTTGGAAGGTCTGAAGGGCATTCAACAGTGAAAGTACCTTGATTGTTGTTAGTTTACTGTAGGGCTTTCTGTCGTACCTTTAGTGACGTCTTCAACCACAGCACCGTAGATAAAACGTTGAGTGACATCTTTACCACCAAAAGCGTTTGTAGCATCTTGAAAAACGCGTAAGTTAACTTCAGTATAACGCCACGTACTGTCCTTGAATGCCGTGAGGTACTGGGTAAATTCTACGGTATCTTGCACGTCATTGTGTCCCATAAGCTCCTTGAGGAACTCGTTGATGTTTTTCTTCTCTGTTGCTGTCATGTTTGTTGGTTACTGTGTTTTGGAAGCTCCTGATAGCACCATGTTGACTTAATACTAAATTGTGTTTGCTTTGAAAAACTGTTGTGTGCTTTCGGGTATAAGCCTAACTGCCTCATTTTTTTAAGATAGAAGTTAGCGATTGTCGTTTAACGGTATTTACAGGTCAAACTGTTTTATTTTAATGGTGTCACTCACGTAAGTACTCTTATAACCCTACAGTATACAACCCCAGATAAAGGCAATGAACTCTTACACTGGCGTCATTAATCTACCGTTGGAGGTTTCTACGCTCATTTTATCGTTCTTAGATAACTACGATCGATTTGCAGCAACACAGACTTGTTGGTACTTTTCTAGCATAATACGCGATATTCTTGGCTTCCTACAAGTTAACTGCTATGACTTGGACTGTATATGCTATTAAATTATCACCTGCCGTTTTACAGCATACTGAAATTCTAAGTTACGACGATTGCCTCCCAGCTCTGCATCACCTCTCTGAAGCCAAACATATTAACCTGTACGGTTGTGAGACACTAACAGATGATAATCTAAAACATCTTGGAAACATTAAAAAGATAAACATTGGATATTGTACCAAAATAACTGACAGAGGAATCAAAATGCTCGCCGGTGTGCATACTATAGATTTAAGTTGGTGCAAGAAAGTGACAGATAAAGGTGTCATGGCACTATCAGGCGTACATACTATCAAATTGAGCTGTACTAGTATTGTAGGTCAGTGCTTTAAATCTCTTGCTGCTAGTGCACATGATGTTGATATTTCGTACACTAAAATAGCAGACAGGTATATAAAAGATCTTTCGGGCATACACACCATAAATATCACAGGATGTAAAGGAATTTCTGTTGCCAGTATTAAAGTTTTAGTGGGCGTTCATAAAGTAATAAAACCTGACACGTGACAGCAAAATTGTAGCGAACTTGGTGTAGTCCTTTGGTCGTAGACAGTGTAATATGCATAACGCGCTAGTATAAACAAGGTTGCTCTTGCAGCAGTAATTGTATCCACATTTATAGAAGCTGGATGTCAAATAAAGAACAAAAAAAAGCGCCAAGTTTTTTTTAAGTCAACCACTTTACTCATAGCGAATTCAAGGCCGATTTCATAATGACCACTGAACAGCCTACTGAAGCTCCTGTTAGGAAAGGCCCAAAGCCTGGGTTAATACCTCCGCCTCCTAGTCTCGATGAATTTTTAAAAACAGAGCATCTACGCCTTAAAAATGCGTCAGGTACGTTAATTTGTAATAATTAGTCTAATGTAACAAATTTAACCTAAACATGTTGTAGGATCATGCTCTGGCGCTGGAAGCGGTGATTTTCATAACTACAGGATGGCAAAGCGAAGAGAACGCTACAGAATTAAAAAAATGGAACTAGACGCCAAAGGAGTACGTATATACGCATTAAAATACCGTAGAACTACCATAGAAACAATTTAAAAAAGGTTGTTAACGTTTTTTTAACAGGAAGAACAAGATAACTCATGGCAAGAAGCAAGACAAAAGCGTTTAGACGAAGTGAAGGCTAAATCAGCGAAAAAGTCGAAAAAACGAAAATCAAAGAGAGAACGCCAACGACTCGCCAGATTGGCTAAGAAGCAAAAAACAGAGCATAAACCAGCTGAAGAGGCAAAAGAGAGTACTAAAGCAGATGCCACAAAAGAATCAACAAAGGAAGGCGAGGAACAAGAGCCAAAAAAAGAAAAAAAGACACTGAAGAGTGAAACGAAAGGCGATTAAAAAAAAACCAACATAGGAAACCTACTTTTTTTCAAGAATAAAAAACACGTGTATACTAGATTTTGGTGACTTTGTTTCGAACTGAATTACATATTTTAGTCATGGTTGCGTCGATCAAGTATTGAGGCACTATTTTAAATGACAGCACTTTTTTTATCTTTGGGTTTTGGCAGGATCTTAGTTCATCACCTTCAACAAAACCCTTGAAGGGCCCTGTCACTTCACAATGCTGAATAGGGTATTGGTACATCAAAGAAGGCAGCGTTTTGGTAGATTACACTGGAAGACAAAATGCCAACCCTAAGCAAACACGTTCAAAAGAATTGCGGCAACTTACTGTTCACAGAACGTGAAGACAGGTCAGAGTATTCTTACTCTAGTACCGTTAGTTACGGACTGTTTTGCCACTTCTGCAAAAGTGTTTGGAATCTATGGTGTACCAGTGCAAGATCTTAAACTTTACAGTTCCAGAATGGAACGCGCATAACCAAAAGGAAAAAGCGCACATTTAAAACTAGAAACTGTGCGAGCGTTAAGTCACGTGGCACAAAACTACAGTTCACCTGTTTAACTTTGTGTAACAATGGCTGAGAGGAAAGAAACGACTGTTTGGATAAACGAACTTCATTACGAGGATTTCGTACGAGCGAGAACCAAAAGATTCACTGTGTTTAACGTTAAAAATAAAAGGGTTGGGATGAAAATGAAGGTGTGGAAGTTGCTGGGCCTGCTGGTACTAATTTGAACGGATGGAAACTTACTTTCTACGATGGAAGCGGTAAACCGTATAAAACAACACCATTAAAAGGTAGATTACCTAATCTCCAAGCTGGCATGGGTACGTTACTTTTTTGGATATTTTTAACTTTAATCACGTGACATCGCTTTTTTAACGTTATTCCAAGGGACACTGTTCTTCTACGCACCTTATATCCATAACGGTATGAGTTTCTTGCCAAAGATTCGTTATGTCGTTAGAAATAAAATCTTGACAGTTTTTTGCCTTTAGGAAAGTCCGGCGTATGTCTATCAAACAAACAAGGAGATTTGGTTCAATTTCTCTCTTACGAAGGCCAAATAACAGGCGCTGAAGGTACTAGACTAAGGATTGGGTCTTTTCAGAGCTAATCTCTATGTATAGGTATTGCTGCAGGCGTTAAAAGCGAAAATCTGCCCGTGAAAGAGGTACGCTCATCTGGTTTCGAAAAAGTGTCCTTACGTTGTTGTATAGTCAGGGTTCTCTTCCAGGCGTTCATCTCTCCAACTTCAAGGGCAAGGTAATGTTTACGAAGATTTCGCGTGGACAGGACCTATCGCAAGAAATCCCGGCGGTGTTAACAGTAAACAAAAGTTTGGTACAGTACTTTTGTAGTTTTTTTTACGAACGTTTTGCTGACCATTACCTTTTTTCGATAGTGAGGAGACCAACTTCAGGACCTTTCTCTATCGAACCTCATCTCGCAAATAACAAGAAGAGGCATCATACTGAAGAATATGAACTTGACTATCTCGTTGTTCGTAGAGGCTTTGAGTTTACTATTAAAGTATCGTTTCCAGGCACGTGATCAACCTTATATGTTCTTTTTTTAACGCTTTGCATTTAGGTGATGATGTTGAACTTATTCTCAAGGACATACCTGACAAAGAGAATGCTGTAACTATACCTGTTACCAAAGAAGCTCCTAAGGATAAGAGTAAGCCTTACGCTTACTACACAGAGAAAGCAGAGCACAGCGGAGAAATAAGTCTTTGGTAATTTAAACAAAAATCTAACTTGTTTTGACGTTTTGAACTGACACAAAATTAGCGTTCCTTCTGATTATCCTATTGGTATCTTCTCATTGAAGGCTACATCAGATGGTCAAAAGACTAAGGAAGGATTTTATGTACGATAGCGATAGTTGTCGTCAACTCAAAGCTTATCTAAACCTTTAGATTATCGTAATGTTCAACCCTTGGAATGACCAAGACAGTGTATACATGGAAGATGAAAAGCAAAGATATGAATATGTCCTTGAGGATAACGGTCTCATTTGGGTTGGTAGTGCAAATCACAATGGCCCTAGGTATGTCTTAAGAAAGGCCCGATGATAAACTCAAGTGACTTGTTTTTTAGAGCTTGGAATTTCGCTCAGTTCTCTGCTAAGAGTGTCCTTGCTTCAATGAGACTATTATGGGCTCTTCCTTATGCTAAGAGAAATGATCCTATAATAGTTTGTAGACATATGAGCGCTATGGTGAACTCAAACGACGAGGATGGTGTTCTTGTTGGAAACTGGAGTGGAAAGTACGATGATGGCACTTCTCCTTCTCGTACGTTACCAAAAATTAATCATTTCGAAGTACATATCTACTGACACTTGTTATAGAGTGGACAGGTAGCGAGGATATATTAGACGTAAGGATGAAATAGATTGTTACCTTGATAATCAGATACTCACCTTGTTTAGCAATATTATGTAAAAGAGGAATCTGTCAAATATGGCCAATGTTGGGTATGTGCTTATTGTTAATCTCTTTTATTAATAGGTTATTAGGTATTTAGCGGTGTGTTGACAACAGTATGCAGGTATGGGAATATGTATATATAGGTTATTTAACGTTTATTGTAAGAGCTATTGGTATACCATGCAGATCTGTTACGAACTTTGATAGCGCACACGATACCAATATGAACAGGTAAACATAAATTATCTTTTTCTTTCAATGACTTGATTTAACACCTATCTGAAGAACAGTGGATAAGTTCTACGATGCTGATTACAACGCAGATGCGTCAAGAACAAGTGATAGTATCTGGTAAGACAAACACGAACTCTAATTGTGATCAACTTTATTAAATTCTGTTTTTTGCAAAAAACAGGAACTTTCACGTGTGGAATGATGTCTTTATGAAACGTCCTGATATCGGTAACGAATACAATGGTACGCTAACTGAGGTATTGCATTTTGAGTTTACAGTTTGAAATAAATAGGCTGGCAAGCACTAGACGCTACACCTCAAGAGCGTAGTGAAGGTATTTACAAGACTGGTCCTTGTCCTCTTGTCGGCATCAAAGAAGGTGATAAGAATGTCAAGTATGATAGCGAGTTTATCTATGCTGAAGTAAACGCTGACATCAAGTACGCAATCGAAAAAATAATAACCCAACAAAAAAAACCAAAGAAAAATGTTTGTTCTGTAATCTCATTTTTTTTACAGTCATTACTTGGTTCAAGAAGATGGCTCAACAAAGTTGATTAAGAAAATCACTTCCCATGTTGGTAAACAGTTAAGTACCAAACAAGTAGGAAGAGATAGGTTGAACGAAATTACAGACCAATACAAGCATACTGAAGGTATTAAAAACTTGCAAAGAAAAAAACCTAATACTCGGTAGGCACAAAAGAAGAGCGTGCAGCTCATCAAGGTGGTGAAGAAGGTGAAGAAGGTACAGTGGTTTCAAATAGAGGGTATTGCTGAGCGTGGTTTAGGAGAGTTGGATGTCTCTATGACGGTTGGAAAAGCTGTTTGTGGTGAAACTGTTTCTTTGTCTGTTACAATTTCAAAAAGAGATGGAGCTAAACCTGAAACTCGCCGTGCAGAGTACCTCAATTATTTTCTTTCATATCTTTTTATTTTTAACGTCGATCTGTTAGTGTGAGCGTACATATTTCTGTTGTTTCTTACACTGGAAAAGCGAAGGAGCAAGTGTTGACCAAGAATGCTAAAATGACAATTTCTGATACTGACACATTTACTGTTAACATTGAAGAAAAAACTTACAGAAAGTTCTTGGACGCACGTGTGCTTGAGTTATCTTTACCTAAAATTATAAATAGGATGATTGCTACTTCCAAGCATGGGCTGTTGTGAAGTTTGATACTGATGAAATGGATATTGTTACAAAAGAGTAAGTGCACTTCCTTCATCGAACGGCTGTGAATTAAAAAAATGTTTAGTTTCGATTTTGAGATGCCTGAAGTTGTAGTCACTGCAGATGGAGACTTCGTTGTTGGAAAGAAAACTGTTATTACTGTTACAGCAACCAACCCACTTGACGTACCTCTGACAGACGTTACAGCGTCAATCGAAGGTAAACTCTAAAAAATTCTCTTTAAGCAACAGGTCACTAATCTATGAATTTCAGGTGCAAGAATTCTTCATCGTACATTAGTTCTAATGGACAAGATTGCTCCACACTCGACTGGATCATGCGAGCTATCTATAACACCAACAATGAAAGGGGAAAAGAATATTGCAGTGTCTATTGAATCTAAAGAATTGATTGGCATGAATACCTTCTTACATGTTGATGTTATCTAAGCATAGTGTACTATGACATTTGCGCTTTTAGCAACACTTAACTGTTAAGTCATATCTTAAATAAATAAGAATATAGCCCAGTACTTAAAGAGCGTGAATACTATATAGGTCTTATGTTTTAGGCAGCTACTATTGTTCATTACAAGATCTAAAAATACCATAGAGAAGTGAGATCCGTCATTTCAGGTAAAACATGGTTTTTTTTGCTAAAAGTCAGTCTCTAAACTTGAATGAGACAGACAATACTACTGCTTTCGAAACAGTAGCTGACCTGTATGCTATACTTCATTTTGTATGTTGCTTTCGGTGGTTAGCGTTATTGTCGGTAAAACTAGTTGAGGAAAAACGAATTTAGTCAACGTCCTGTAAATAAATATTGCGATCATCTAACAATAACATAATAACAAACATAGCCACGTTTCGAGCGTATATTAGCAAAATGAATGAAGAAGAGGTTAGCCAGAACATTAGTGACCTTGTCGCGCTCCCCGTTGAACTAATAGTTCATATTCTCAAACAAGGCACTTTTACACTTCGTTCCGCACAAACTTGCCGCTTCTTGCGGGATATTGTCCATAACCATGTCGGATATGATCAAATTATTGTTAAAAGCAGTACCGAGGTGATGATGCTTTCTGGCAGCCCTTTATTGCAGAATACACCCATTCTGTTCTACAGGTATAGAGATGTAAACGACAATCAGTTGAGGTTACTAGCAGGAGTACATACAATCAAGATGATTAGTTGTGGATCAATAACAGATGAAGGCATTAAAGCATTGGTTGGTGTACACACCATAAATTTGAAATGCTGTGATGTAACAGATGAAGGCGTTAAAGCATTGGCTGGTGTACACAGATGAAGGCATTAAAGCATTGGCTGGTGTACACACCATAAATTTGAAATACTGTGATGTAACAGATGAAGGCATTAAAGCATTGGCTGGTGTACACACCATAAATTTGAAATGCTGTGATGTAACAGATGAAGGCGTTAAAGCATTGGCTGGTGTACACACTATAAATTTGAAACGCTGTGATGTAACAGACGAAGGCATTAAAGCATTGGCAGGAGTACACACCATAAATGTGTCATGCTGCACAAAAGTAACAGATGAAGGCGTTAAAGCATTGGCTGGTGTACACACCATAAATTTGGGATACTGTTACATAACAGGCAAAGGCATTAAAGCATTGGCAGGTGTACACACTATAAATTTGAAACGCTGTGATGTAACAGACGAGGGCATTAAAGCATTGGCAGGAGTACACACTATAAATTTGAAATGCTGTGATGTAACAGATGAAGGCATTAAAGCATTGGCAGGTGTACATGAGATTGATCTACAAGAGACAAAGGTAACAGATGAAGGATTGAAAGCATTGGCAGGTGTACACACTATAACCCTGTATGGTTGCTCCTCAACTTCAAAAGAGGGTGTCCAGGCAGCCGGTGCACAGGTAGTAAGGGCAGATTTCATTATTTAACACTGTCGCCCAGACTTATCATAGTACACTTTTTATAGCTTTGTATAAACAAACAAACAGAATAAATGAAAACAAAATTAGTCATAATGTTTGTGTTTCTTGCACGTGCTCCTAAAAAACGAGTCACCAAAATTAATAATATGAGATGGACATCATAAATTATGTTCACAGAAAAGCAGATAGCTATGTTTCATTTAGTGTTATTAATTAGCCTTCAGTTAATACTGTCAAGAATATTTATTTTGTCATGTGTCACAATTGTCAATGTAATAACGTTTAAAGCAATACAATCACTAGAAATACTCTCAGTCAGTTGAATTGTTTGCATTATCATCATAAGATCAACAAATATCGGAACCTAAAGTTTGGGTTGTTCGTTTTAAAGTCTTCAATGATACCAATACGATCTTCAATATCCTTGGGTATATGATAACATACTTCGTTACCCGACAACTTCCACCCATCTGAAGCATGTGCTTCTAAATGTGATAGTTGTCTAAAAAACGAACGAAACAAGTCTCAATTTCTTGTAATTTTCTCAAAACGCAAAGAACCTCCTGATCACTATAAAGGTACAATCAAAAAGCCACTACGAAAGTAACTGTCATTCGAAAAAGCCCTAAAAATGGAACCTTCTGTAGTTTTTGAGTTTGATTTTTTAGTCGAGATACCTATTCAATGAATGTATCAGCACTAGATATGAGGAACATATGTCTACAAAAGTTTGAATCAACTGCTTTTGTTAGCTATTAGTTTTTATCATGTGATGCGCCGTGAAATATAGATTGTTAGTTGGTACATTGACATATGGTAAGACGGGACACAAACAACTTATGGTTGTGCATCTCAAGAGAAGAATGTTTTTGTTCTAAAGACCTTTGTTCATTACAAAAAAAAAAAGTTGTGTAGGTTGTATGTGAAGTATTAGAAGGAAAATCCTCTCGTTACAGTGCTAGTATTTTGCTAGCATTATAAACGACCCACGAGCTAGAAAGGTAGTGAGATGTTGTTGCTTCTTGTTTACCACGGCAACAACCAACTCAATCTGTTTTTTTAAGCCCTGAACCAGCATGCGTTATCATTAAACTGATCGTTTATTACAAGGGTGTCCACTTGTAATATGTTATAAGTGAAGTATTAATTAAAGTAAAAAAACAAAAAACAATCTAAGTAACTTTATACAACGCAAATCTTAAATGAACTTATTGTCTCTTAAACAAATAAACAGTCTTAGATGTCATCATCAGGTATTACTAAGTCATCATCTGGTTCAATATGTTCAACCATAAGTGATTTAAACTCTCCATTTTCACAACAACCATATCTTGATAAAGTGCCATCTTCAAGCCACTCCTTATATTCACCTTTACGTTCACCATCTTCAAAGAAACAATGTAAACTTAACTGCCCATTAGGATGCCACTCTCTGCATTCACCATGTTGAATACCATTAACATAATTAGAATGCTCATTAAGCTGTCCATTCTCGTACCAATCTTTATAAGAATCAACACGTTTATCATCTTCAAAGTAACATACAAGACTTATAACACCATTACCAAACCATTCCATACATTTTCCATTCTTTTTACCATCAACATAAATAGTATGTTCCTTCAACTGACCGTTCTCATGCCATAGTTTATAATCACCAACATGTTTTCCTTTAGAAAAATTTCCAAGAAAACTTCTTTGTCCGTTATCAAACCACTCCTCACATTTACCTTCTTGTAATCCGTTAATATTAAAAGTATGTTCTTTAAGCTGCCCATTAGTATGCCACTCATTATAAACGCCATCAGCTTCACCGTTGATGTAATTTCCCAAAGTAGAAAGTTGACCATTTTCATACCATTCCTTGTACTCTTTTGTGTGTTTACCGTCTTTATAATAACATAATAAACTCTGAACACCATTTCTATGCCATTCTTTACATATACCTTGCTTAACACCTTGAACAAAAATAGTACGTTCACGTATTTGACCATTATCATGCCAAACTTTTTTTTCACTATTTCTTTTTCCTTTATCATAAGTACAATGAACATGAAGTTCTCCATTTGGATGCCACGCTCTCTCTTCTCCATGCATAACACCTTCTTTAAAATAACTATGATCCTTCAACTCACCATTATCATACCACTCCTTATAATCGCCGTCTTTTTTGTCATTCTTAAAGAAACAAACTAAACTCAACTGTCCGTTTTCATGCCACTCCCTGCTTTCTCCTTCAAATTTATCATCTTTATAGAAACTTAACTCTTTCAATTCGCCATTCTCATACCACTCTTTATACTCTCCATCTGATTTACCATCTTTATAATTAACAAGTACAGCTTGTTGTCCGTTATCATGCCACTCTTTATACTCACCAACATGTTTACCATTTTCGAAAAAGCAAATCAGATTTAACTTCCCGTTCATATGCCACTCTTCACATTTACCATGTTTTTTACCTTCCTTGTAATTATTACGTTCTGATAATTGTTTATTACGATACCAATCCCAATAACCATCCACGTGGACGTCATTTTCAAAAAAACAAAGTAAACTCGGAGATCCGTCTTCATACCACTCCTCACACTTTCCGCTTCTTTTACCATCCTTAAATGACTTTCGTTCACACATTGTACCATCCTCGAACCATTCAATATGTTCTCCATTAGCTTTACCGTTCTTAAACCATAAACTCGCTTTAAGTACACCAGATTCATACCATTTGTACCACTTTCCTTCCTTATCAAGGTTTTTATTAAAATGTGTTGCGAGAGCAGACGTTTTTGATAGAGAAGGCCATGAAGTGAATGATTTTATGTTATATGTACATATAACCTTTTGTATATCAGATGGTAACTGTAATAACGTCCATGGAGGCTTTTCTAGTTTTAAAAATTAACGTTTAGATTCTATTGACACCGTTTCGTTATAAAATCGATTAGAAAGGTAATAAAACACCAGGATAAGATGTTTTAGACGGTTTATACCGTTTATTTTTAGTTAATTCAATTGTTCTAACGAGAAAACAAACTTACGTGTATCGCCGGTGTTCTTGCGTTTTGCTGGAGGCGACTTCATTTATCGATTTTAATGCGTAGCTGTTACGAACACATCTAGCGTAAACTCACGAAAAGCCCGGTCAACGCTATTCCAAGAACTCAAGCTTTCCCTAAACTTTATACTACGACCATGCCATAACAATGGTGTGACTGATAAGTTTTTTTCAGCCTTGCTCGTGCACCAGCTATCAATATTTTACCGCAACCTGGTCACTCAACTAAACGTGATGTTCCAAACATTATATCGCTACATGTAAACGCCTATCAACACGGTAACAAGAATTTACAACCAACAAGGATCGTTTGCTCAGGAGTGATTTTATCAGGCGACTCACGATGATTGAATAGCCTCTGACAGCGTCTATTTTGCATTTACATATTGTTACTAAATCACCCGCAAACACAAAAAAAAAACTGGTACTCTTTTTAATTTTTCTTTCTTGGCTCAGCCTTCAGAGATAAATTGTACAAATCGTTATCATCCATCGTAACCTTCCATCCCGTTATGAATGATTTAATCCAAGGGATAGATTTAAATCCATAGCAAGGTTTTAAATTGCTGTTAAATCTTCCAACAATCTTGACTAACATTGAATTCTTGTGCAAATTAAAAAATGGTTTCTGTGACGAATTGCCATCTCTAATAAATGTGAAGTCTGTCATATAAAAACCAATATAAGGCACTTGCGGTAGACCTGTGATAGAGTGATCTCTACAGTAAGTGAGTACAACAGAATACAATACAAAAGGTTATGAATGAAATAGAAAAAAAAAACATACAGGCAAAATCTGCGAAGCTTTACGAATGAACCGTTTGAACTTAGCTGTTCTGAAACGCTATCATACACTTTCATAGTAGACTTTGATATCTAAGATTAAAATATAAACAACAGAGCGGTGGGCAAAAGGGAAAGTATGAAATCTTTTGGTGTACCTTCGCCCATGACACTTTCAATCTAAAAACTGGTGTGGTTTTGATGCCACTTATTATGGCCGTAGCATCTAATGTGTTTCCCAAAGATAACAGCTGTTCGGCAAGTCTGATAAAATATGATATTCTGGAAGCACGGATCTTAGCG
Source organism: Trichosphaerium sp. ATCC 40318 (assembly GCA_038496445.1). Classification (NCBI taxonomy): domain Eukaryota; phylum Discosea; class Flabellinia; family Trichosidae; genus Trichosphaerium; species Trichosphaerium sp. ATCC 40318. The sequence continues at coordinate 168,640 of JALMLS010000461.1, forward strand.
CTTTCGCCTGATAAAACAGACTGAGGAACAAGTCCATGATGCTACCCAAAAATTATTTCAGACCAAAAAAAAAAAAAAAGTTGCAAGATATTGTTTCCCTGCTGTCTTACCAAGTTAAATTTATTGATTAGTTTTTGCATTGAAGGATTTGTATTATAGGCAGCATCAATACAAGAACTTTCTCTCATTCTGTATATAAATAGATTAGAACAATTAACTTTTGTTCAAAAAAAGTCAGCCTACTTACAGTTCATGTGACATAAGTGTTAACTCAATAGCTATTTCTCTTTCTGGTATCCCCCATAGTATATCAGTCTGCTTAACGTTTTTCTTGCGTTTTAAAAGCTTTGCTTGGGAAACGGTTGAATAACGGAATCCATGAAAGCAAAATGTTGACAGCGGTAGCTAAAAATAACTATTAAGGTTACCAACTTAAGTACATTGCTCTGAGGTTTTACCTTATTTTCAAGCGCCCTTTTACACCTATCAGAGAATGCTTCTGTTAAGATTTTATAGTGTTCTGGTGATAGCACTGCAAGAGAAGATTCAAATTCTGGTGCAAAATTCTGGGACTTAACAATGTCATCACAAAGTGGCACGTGAGATAAAACATATGCCAAAAACTGAATTATTCTATAACATGTTGTTCTTAGTTTCTAAACGTCCAAACTATAGATTAAACGGTACCTGTGAGCATCAATACTTTTGGGTTTTTGTTTGTATGTTGACATTAACTCCTTAATGAGTTGAGGTCCAAAGCCTTCAGAGAACAGATCTCCAGCTGCTATTGCCAGGAACTCGCCTAAGATGATGGAAATTGATATAATGATATGTTTGTTGTATTACTAGAGAACGTACTTGAAAGGTCATACTTGACTGTTTTAAGGCATAAGTTTGAAACATCTTCACATCTTACAAACTTTGTGTTGTGACATATCAATTTAACATAACCTTTAATAGTACAGGCTCGTATTTGCTCGATTGTGAAAGGTCCTTTGCAATTCTCTGATTTTTGAGTAAATTTAATCTCTTTACATGATCGTATGTCATTGTATAGTAACTACAATACAAGATTAATATGAAAAGATATTAACACCTTCTGAACCAAAAAAAAAATTAAAAAAATTTCACGTGTCAACACCCACACCCGACTAGCGTAGAAGTAGGTGCATTTTTTGTTTTTTTCCATATATAGTATTGCTACGGTTATAGTTGTTCTTTTCCGAAAGTTGATAATGGTCGAAAAAAAAGGAAGTTTGATTGAAATTTCTTGATATTTTTGACCTAAAAGGGCGCACTGCATCTATTTGAAGATAATTCAAAAGAAAGCTCTCAGTAGGTTCAATTAGTGCACGTCCAAGCGAAATCCATGTGACAAGACTAGTTTCGATCATGTTACATGCTAACACGGGATTTAAGTTTTTTCTGTTTACAGAAACGCTGTAGACGCACCCTTTGAATAGTCGACGCCGTTTTTAGCTAGCAGAGGCTTTTTCCATGTGTTTGGTAATTGAATTACTTCGCACCAAGCCCTTGAGACCTAAATATGGTTAAACACAATACAATAAGCATGCTGCTAACCCTGGTACAAGCGTTACATAGATATTGTGGAGAAAGGTTTAAAAATACGTGTTGAAGTATCTCGTAGGGCAGAAGATCTATTGAACTCATTGTAAAGCGTTCTTATCGTTTTGTTACTGAAGAGGTTTGGTACAATAGTATGCTTTATGGGTTTAAGAGAAACCAGTAAGTGTACAGGCGTTAAAGGTACTATTTCTGACTATTTTGGTTATTTGGATTCAATGAAAAGTTATTCTTACATCTAACACCTTTTGCGTCAAACTAGTAACTTGATGTCACTGCTTACCGATACCTCGATGGATGATTGGTATACTCAAGCAGCTGCAAATTGTGAATATAAAGCACTGCTTTATTTTTGGAGCTCAGAAATGAAGCTACTTAGCCGTCTATTGTGAGCGACAAAAGATTTTATCTGATCGGTTAATCAATTCTAAACAAAGTGGATGGCTAGAAAAAATTATCTCTAGTAGAGAGCATATCGTTAAGTTCTAGTTTCGGAAATTTGAGTTGTTTTTTATTTTTCATTTCTTTTACAATTACGAGGTATATTACCAGCAAACAAGGGGGGAAAATTATACAACAGCACTGGACAATATTATTGTTTAATTTATGCTATTATGAGAACGTAGTAGTGCGGCTGCGAGCCAATAATTCACTAAAGGCTTCCTTGGCACATCGTTTCAAATCTTTATAACTAAAAAAAACAAAAGAATCAGCAAGTGTTTCCAAGTGGAAAGAAAGAACCTAACAAAAAAAATACACGTGGTAACGATTTGAACAAATTGAACAAATTGTACAATAATGAGAGCCTCTTGAGATGTTTTTCTGAAAAAAATAAAACTCATTGACTATTAAAAAAATCTGAAAAAAAAATTCAAAAAGTCTTCCAGGCGTTAAAAAGAAATTGTACAGTGAGTATGGTTTGGTTGAATTAAACTTCAATAGAAATAATACGTACGTTACTACTAACATTGATTTTTCGTTCCTACTCATTAATAATAACCTTTCATTTGATCCAGTATCCAACTACATTTTGTTGTAAGTAACAAGCAACCCACAAAACAACAAAGAATGTACATACCTTATTTAGACATTCTACTACATGAGCAAAATCGATAACTGGATTTCCGTCTTCATACACCTTTTGACGAAACATAAGATACAAAACAGAACGCGCAGTACAACAAAAAAAAAACCATCATTGTCATTCCAACAAAACTTACTTGATGAAAGGTGTAGTCTCTGAATAACTTTAACAAGTATCTATCTCCATTCTCAGACCAATTAGGAGAGATATCATTCCTAAAGAATAATGATAAATATCAATCCAACCTGGTAAACAACGTACTCTGGTCGCTCGTTAATAAACCCAAGTTTTACTAACAAACGGAACAACCGCCCATTCTCAAGTTCCTTAGATAACTCAGACTCTAACATATCTGTATAACTAAACCTTAGAGTTAGTTCTCTTTTTTTTCATAGTACTCCAAGTAAGTTGTGACGTACTCCCATTGACGATCAAACTGAGTGACAACTTTATCAGAAATCAAAGTAAATATTTGACCAACTGTTTGATACTGTCCTTTCTTCCCAAGCAACGTGACAACCAAAGCACGCAAATCTTTACTGTATTTATTACCCATTTGACTAAGTGAAGCTTGTAGGTTCTTCATAGCCATTTTATTCTTGCATGAAAGCATAACAATCAAACGACCAAGTAGCATTAAATCTTCAGTCTACAAAAAAAATTATGATCAAAAAAAAAATCGAAAAAAAAACATACTTGTGCTTGATCGAGGTTACGCCGCGTATCAGGATTTAAAACATCATCCATACCCACACAATTAATGCGTACTCTGAGTAAAGTTAAGTTATTTTTACAAGGCAGAGAATAAACACCAAAAATCATGCTGGTTTTTTTGTAACACGTGGATTTTAGTGTACCTGTTTTTGGACGTCTCTATTATCTTTGAAGGATCAATTATTCTACATGATAATCCATTACTATGAATCACACGTAAAGCAGAACAGATTTGAATTATTATAGTCCATAAAGTATCTTCCGAAATGTCTTGGGCAGCATCAATATACTTTGCCTCTAACGTTGTAGCGCCAGGATGATAGTCATAGGAGAAAAACAAACCTAGAAGAAAGCACAATTAGCAATAGAATACACGAGTATGTAATATGAGGTGTTAATGAAAACACGTGAGAATCACGTGTAAAACGCTAAACTTAGAACACAGAAAAATGTTATTCTGGAAAACGAGAAAAATAAAGAGAACGTACAATTAATATTATCAAACGCAGAGCTCATAAAAACATCACGTAAAGTAACAATATTTGGATGTCTCATAGACTTCCACAAGCTTACTATTGATTGAGGATACGAAGATGGATTAGTAGGCCTACAAATGCATATATTAGTAATCGTTTCATCGAATGACACTGTACCTGTAATTACTAACTTTTCTTATAACGTAAGGTAGCCCATCTGCTTGTGAAATACATTTATATACAGACGAAGGTGATCCAAAGACCTTTGATGGAAAGTCACGGTTCACTTCGAGTGGATACAAGCTGTGGTAACGGTGAACCACCTTTGGGTACATTTTTGAAATTGGATCTAAAACAAATTGTTAGTAATCATTAATGGCAATAAGATGGCAATAAGAGAGTATTTGTAACATACCTTCAGGGTTACTACCTTGAAGAATTAAAGAAGTACGATGATGCAACCGCTCTCGCAACCCCTCGTTAATGAAGAACGACTGAATAGATCGCTGAGCAGCCGGAATATTTGAAACATGAGGTAAAGTTGTAGGCAGTGTGCTTGGTACAGGCTGCTGCTGACGCTGGCGGTGCTATGCGTATTAGTTCAATTCAGACGCAGTGTCAATAAATAAAATAAAAATTAGCTTACCTGAGGCATCATATTTTGGTGGTTGTAACCATTTACTACGAAGTGTAAGAAGATGTTATTGTTGTGAAAAAAATATTGAAAAGTAAAGAACTATTCCGCTGTTTTTTGCATACCATGTTGTTGATCTTGACCCCGATAATTATATTGAGGGTATACAGTTCTTTTAGGAGAGCCTATTAAAGTAATAAGAGGGTTTAATTACGCTAATTAACTTGATGAAATTCCGTTAAAAAAAGAAACACAATTAAATTAAAATTGTGAAACGCACTTGGTAGAGAACGGAATCCTTCTTTATATCCTTGCCTACTATTCTGTGCACTTGATGGTGATGGTGTAAAACCAGTAGGTTTTGGTGCCCATGGGTAAGTACGAGGGACAGGCGATGGCGTGCTTTTCGCTAAACAACGATGTAAGTCAAACAAAAAGAGGAAATGATTTTTGAATGAAAAAACAAAAAAGGAGCGTAATTGCAAGTCTATAAAATTTCTTTCAAACGTTTTTGTTTGTTTCAAATGCGTGGTCAGTAGAGAATATATAAAACGTCTTTCTGAAGAAAATTGGTTGAATGGAGAATTTTACAAAATGATGAGAAAATAGCTTTCCGGAGTGCTTTGAGTGCGTTCGTAGCGGCTTGATGAGTTTTCAGTGGCGTTAAACAGAAACGGTTGATGCGCAACTGATACCGAGAAATTCATTGCCTTGCTAATAACCACCTTGTTTGTAGCTGTTTAGCTCACTATAAAGGTGGTGCATAGACGTTTAGTGGTTTTTTTTAGTTGTTGAAAATAAATTTGAGTTGTTTTAATGTTCTGGCACGCTCACCTGGTGATAGTTTTGGCTGCTGTGGAGGCGTGCGCTCTGGTTGCGGTTTAAAAGGTTCTGCATTTGTATTCCAAGCTACAGGCCTGTAGTCTTGCTTCCTTGGCTTAAATGCTGGAGATTGGGAGTTGAGTTGGCGTTTATTTTGCTGTTGCGAGCCTGGCACAAACTCCTTGCTAATGAATCGGTGAGCATCGCGTATTAGTGATTTGCGTGCATGTCTTGGACGTTAGTACGTGAGAGTTGAAGCCCAGCGGGCTTTGGCAAATTATTTTTTTCGCTGGACATAGCGTTGGAGAGCAGTCTTATTCGCCCTACGAATTAAATAAGGACGCACAAAACAATAATTCACCACAACGGCCCAAAAGAAACTGTAGCGTGTTAAACGCATTGAATTATATCAAATTAACTGAGTTGAGCGCTTTAAAAATGTCTGCAGCCCAACGACATTCAAAAATATCCAATTATACCTCAACGCTCTATTTCATCCAGAAGGTAGCCAGCGTTACTGATTTAATAGCGAACCGTTTAATTCCACACCCTAGAATTATTGCGGTGAAAACAAGCGTTGACTATTGCCGATAGTACAACCTTTCAGTACCACTCTGTGTGGTGTTTTATGGCTAATTGACGATACCAAACACTCATAATCAAATATTTCCAGCCCGCCAAATTTGCGAACATGCGAACTGTGGTACAGGGCGCCCAAAAGCACCGCAGCAAGAAAATTTTCGAGCCTACATCGTCAACAAACAATGTACAGCTCGAAGGCACTTCTGTGCATTGGACGCGCGGCTGTCGCGTCTATAAGCGCATGTCTATGCCTACACCAATTATAAGCGCGCTTTTTACCAGTTTTCAAAATGACACCGCAAACGTTGATTTATGCCTCCTTATGGACAGTAAGTACCGCGCCCACGCTATGACATTCAAAATACCCATTGTACTTTAGAGCTCATCGTTGTCGCAAGCCATTCTGGACGCATACATCAAATTCCTCTGGATTTTGAAGTAGACAAGATATGGGTTATACCTACTGGTACGCCGCAAGCAGATTTTTTTTCTACTCTGCTTACACATTCACAAAAGGTATTGTATTGCATCGCGCAGGTGCTACAGATGGTATACCAGCGTTATATTCGATGCTAAATCCTTTGGACATAATAAAACCAATAACACTTTCAGAAACAGGGAAAATCGCTCCTTATGATATACAGGCACGACAATCACTTTTCTGGAGTGGCAGGCTCACCTACCTTTTTTTTTTTGCCGCCGTATTTTGCTGAAAAAATTCTGCACTTGTCCGAAATCACGTGATAAATTGGTCACGTTACTTGTTGTTAGTTTATTTTTTGTACAACACTTTGTTTTTTTTGAAAGTTTTTTGGATTGTATTTTTTACAGTATTGATAGGTACTACATACAAGCCGTGTGGTCCCTTACATGATAACAAAAACCTCTTCTGGTCATATGGTATGGCGTTTGAAAAATACCGAAGCAGCTGATGGGTGGCGTACGCCAACTCTATTGTTGGAGCGAATATGTCAAGTTGAAACAGGAGCGGTTCCTTGCAGCAAGATATTCTATACTTGCACAGATAATTGTTTAACCGTATGGTTCCACTGGAAAGACTCTGTTACTACCTCAGGAGTCATAGTTCAAGGTCTAGGTGACTCGGATGGAGACGTACAGGTATTTTTTTTCAATTTACAATCGTTGTGCTGACATTGCTAGAAACGCGAATTTACTCTATCTAATGTTCGATGCCCTGTACCTATACACCATCCAGTAAGTCAAACATTTAATCTCAGAGTATCGCTCGGTGACTAACTGTTTGTGAAAGGGTGATGTTATGTATCTTGATCGTACAAAAGTAACTGACAAAGTTCACGATTCAGAATTGAATAGTGCTAATGATCCTTTACAAAGACTCCCTGGGCTTGTTTTATTTGCTGGAAAGGAATCTAATCACCTAGACTTATACGTTGGTTCTCAAAAGGTGCTAGAATCTAGAATAGACACCATACCAGTCAACACAATAGCAAAAATGGAACAAGACTTTGGTTCTCAATTTTTCATCGAACAAGATAACGGCAAAGGATATACTGCCTTACTGACACGTGTTACGGGTACAGACAGTCTATTAAATAATATATTCGATGCTCTTAGGGCTACATTACCCACTAAAGACTACTATGACTTATTACATCGCTTCATGTCCTTCACAGAAGCTCCTGCTCAAAAAACTCAAGGACTGACACATTGGCAACAATTTCATTCGTTTTTGATTAATCTCACGTGTCCTACTGTATCTTTGAAGCCTTTAACAGATGACTATACATTTATAGAAGCTTATCAAGATAAGTATGCTTCTATTTATAAACACTTGAATTTGAACAATCCAAAACGAACAACTGATACAATTCTTTCTTCCTCAAAAGAAAGAGGTTCAAAGACAGATAACATCAATAACTCAACATTGGTTAAAAGCATACATTTTGCTCTACATATGCTTCTGGAAGCTTCTAAAATCAATACTTTCTCGACAAAGTATATTTCTCCTCTTTGTCAGCTTCTAATGGAGGTATCTGTTCTTTGTGGGTGCGTCCTTTTGAGCTTTTTTTTTCGTACTTTTTTCTTCCGTTTATTTATGTTTTGGTATCAAGGTGGTCAAGTTATCAAGAACATTATTGGAGGGATATGAATGATAGATCTAGAAGTTTAGCTTGTGCTGCTAAAAGAAATGCAGTTGGTTCTGTCAGAATACAACCTCTTCATGAGGTACCTCCTAATATATTTGATTGGCTTTTGGATATATTAGAAGGTAGATACAAATCTTTTCCTCTTCCAACTTCAAACAAAGTTTCAGTATTTTCTTCTTTGAGGAAAGTCTGTCGTATATATCTCTTGTTAATGCAGCATACACCTTCTTCTGTGTTTGGTGGATTACCTACATCTATACCTTTGGTAGAAACAACAGCAGGTACTTGGTTTATTGTACAACAAAGTTTGTTTGTTAACTGTTTTTTATTTTAGCTTCGAAATATTTTCCTGTTGTTCTCGCTATGGTTGAAGAAGGGATGACGTTGAATGACCTAGATGTTTTACCATTTGGCATTTCTCTTCCTTTACTTGAAGCTATACATATTGTTGGTAATAATCCACCTGAAGGCGTAGCGTACTCTAAGGAGTTTTATTTCCTTATTCGGAGACATGATATTGGATTACGATATGTTAGTCCAAAGTACGTATTGTTTCTCTTGCTTTATTAAACCTTCTCGTCTGTTTACATACTCTAGAGAGTGGATGAGTCGTAAGACATCTGTAATGCCAAGAGAAATAGCTGAGGAAGATGTTGGTGAGGAAACATCAAGGAGTATAGCAACTACTTCTTATCATATTGTAAGTATGTGATGGGTTACGCTTTTTCTAATATGGAGCTTCTAGGAAGAGACTGTAACAAAGATGAGGTTCTCTCGTGATAAAAGATTAGATGCCGTTGATAGAATGATTGAGGCAACATCTATAATTCCTATTAAGCTTCCAGAACTTGGGTTATCTGACAATGACTATTTGGAGGTACAGTACTTTAACAAACAAAGGCTTTTTTATTATCATGGCTGTAGTATGCAACTTATATTTGTGAACACAAATCTTAATGCCAAATTCTATCACTTCATTGTGCTTAACTTGTGCTACTGGTTTTCAGTAGTCGGTTGGGAGGCAGCTTTGAAGATTGTATTTTCTATTTCAATATTTTTTGCCTAACACGTGCTTTTTCGTTGTTGTTCCAAGACAAGTTGTTTAATAAGTTTTAGGAAGGACAAAACAGATTGTACGAACTTTGTAGAGATCGTATGGCCCGTGGTATTGCTAGGGGAATGGTTGTATTTGCAGAAATTGCTGGTGTTGAATCTCTAATCACTGAGTCTCTTGATGTTCCACCAATAGGCCTCACAGGAAGAGTAGTTGGAGAAAAAGATAATGTAGGTTCCATGAAGATGGATACTGATAAATTACCTACGGACATTGTACGTTAAACAAGATGGAGTAATTCTTTTGCCACTTTATGTTATAATGACATTAGATCTAAACTGATCTTTTTACCTCGGTTAGATGGATTGGCCTGAGTTTCATAATGGTGCTTCCGTTGGTCTTAAACTTGGTGCTTCGTCTGTACGTTACAATGAGACGAAATGAGTTTTTTCTATGTGTGCTTACTTTGTATCTTAGAGCGATGAGCTTACTTCAACGTGGATAGCTTATAATAAACCACAAGATGGCTTATCCTCGTCCCATGCAGGATTCCTTATGGCTTTAGGATTAGCAGGACACTTAAAATCTCTTGCAATGACAAAGGTAAGGCTTGTTGTCAACAACTAAATGTTCCTCAATTTGGTGACTGACACTTGTTTTAAGGTTTATGATTACTTATCCACAGGTCATGCCTTAACAAGTGTTGGTTTGTTACTTGGTATTGGCGCTTGTTGGAGAGGCACAGGAGATGAAGATCATACTAAGCTTCTTGCTGTTCATATACCGCCTCTTCATCCTCCTTCTTCTACCCAGATTGATCTTCCACCACTAGTTCAAACAGCAGCTCTTTTATCACTCGGTCTTGTTCATCAAGAGACTTCGCATCGAAGATTTACAGAGTTGATGCTATCCCAAATAACGCAAACACCTAATGATGATCCTCAGTTCCTTGTAGAGAGCTACACACTTACTGCAGGAATGGCTCTGGGTCTTATTAACCTTGGACAAGGTAACTCTGCTAAAGGACTTCAAGATCTCGACTTACATAAGCGTTTATTTAAGTACGGTTTACCTAAGCTCTTATTTTGTTTCTTGTTTGATTAACTTCCTTCTAGATGCATTGACAGAGGTGTTAATAATAAAGGTAGTGCCTTGAAGAGTAATCTTGTACTACATGATACTCAGAACTCTACAAACACGAATGTCATTGCACCAGCTGCGATTTATGCGCTTATGTTGATATACCTTAAAACGAACAATACAGATATTGCTTCTCATATGTCTCTCCCTGATACCACATTTCTTCTTGATTATATTCGTGCTGATATTTGTCTTATGCGTACTCTTGCAAAGAGTCTCATATTATGGCAAAGTGTTGTACCAACAGAAGAGTGGGTTAAAGAACAATTACCAAAGTACGTTTTTTTTTTATTTTCAGCTTTGTTTCGTACTTGAATGATGATAATCGTTTAGGGTTATACTTACGCAAAAGGTTCCTGAAGAGTCTGTATTTGCTGCAAAATACTTTAATATTATCGCTGGAGCTTGCTTGGCTCTTGGTGTTAAGTATTGTGGTCGTTTCAGTGCAAAAACTAGAGAATTGCTTGAAATGTATTTGGATGATTTTCTTACAATTTATAAACAATCTCCTGGAGCCAAATACAAACTTTTACTTCAAAATGCTATCATATCTATCCTAATATCATTATCACTTGTAATGGCTGGTACGTCCAAAGTCGTAGTTTATTAATAGAGCAAAGCTTGATTGACATAAACATTTTAATAGGAAGCGGTAATCTTGAAGTCTTTATGAGCGTTAGACGTGCAAAAACTATTCTTGGTATGGATGTTTCTTATGGTGTTCACATGGCTGTATCTATGGCTGTTGGATTTTTGTTCCTTGGAGGTGGAAGGTATGTCTTTATAGCGAGTCCTTAAAGTACTATAAATCTTCTAAATGTTCTTTTCTTAGGTTGACACTTGCTTCTTCTAATGGTGCTATTGCTGCTCTTTTGATTAGTTTATTCCCTCTATATCCTGCAACACCTACAGATAATCAATACCATTTACAAGCTTTTAGACATTTATATGCTCTTGCTATATCTGGTAGATGTGCTTGTTGTATAGATGTTGATAATATGACTGCTGTTTATGTACCTATACGTGTTACAACATCAAAAGCTGTTTTCAACTTGATTGCACCTGCAATTTTACCACCTTTTTCGGAGATTGAAAAAATCGATATTATGCCACCACGATACCATAGTCAGGTACCACCTTGTGCTTATGATTTCCAAGACTAATTTTTTTTGTAGACAATTGATAGAGGTCAATTAAATAGGTTATTAGCGCATACAAATAGCAGTGCTTTGCTTAGAATTTTGGTTTCTAAAAAAGTTGGGTATAATAACTATTCAACTGATCCTCATGGTATTCGCTCTATAATGACTAGACCTTTACCTAAACTACCTACAGCCGAGGGTACGTTTTTTAAAATAGATTATTTGTATTCATAAGAGTCTAATTGAACTTCAAAGAGTTGAACGATCCAGAAGCTGCAAAGCGACACCAAGAGTTTGTTAAGATGTTTTCTTCTGATCCAAATATTTTGGGCTTTGTCAACCACTTTTGCAGCTTAGATAGGGATAGTCGTAAGTCAGAAGACTCTGCTTTCCATACAGCGCTTTTGTATGAATGCTTGGTTGAAGAAAAGGCTTATATGCTCCCTACATACCTGCGTACGGCAAATTTTGTGTAACTTTTGATTCACATGCTCACTTTTTGATAGTGCTTTACCAAATCGCCAGGGACCTACCTCAACGTTGTTCTGTTCCTACTATACGTAATTTGCTTATAATATTCTCTTGGTATGCAAAAGCGACTATTGATAATCCACTTATCCGCCAAAACTTCTTGAAACGGATACAACTTGCTTTTGATAAATTTTTTGGTGATAGTGAAATAAGCAAATATATTGAAGATGCAGTTTTGAAGTATACAAAAGGCACGTGCTTTAAAACGTGAATTTTTTAGGAAAAAAAAAGATTGCCTATTTCCAACACGTGCTAACACGTGATTATTTAGGTAAATTCAACTGGATGGAAGAACACACTTGTGTTGATCACGTGGTTGCTTACTTTGTTTATAATCGTATGCCTACTCTTCAAATTCAAGTTAAACCTCTTGTTGAAAAGAAGAAGAAACGTAGTCATAATAACAAGTCAAGTCTTTTGTCACAAGTAAGATTATTAAATCATTTGGATAAACAGAAACCAGACTTGAATGCAAAAGCTTTAGTACAAATGTGCAAAGCGATGAGTAACCAAAAGTAAGACTTGACTAGCATTGTAATACTTTGTAAATAAAAAATAAACAAATACCTCATGCTGCTTGATCATCAATGCATGCCAAGGAATGTAACGTAAAGAGAAAAAAAAAAGGCCAACTTCGAAAAACTGGAACAATTTTTATTGCTTGATATTACTCTACTTAGTTCGTTTTCCAAAGTACATACTCTACAGCTGATAAACATTCCATGCGCCCATAATACTCCAAGCACCATGTTGTTGGAAGGAAAATACTGTTCAACAAATTGGCACTGTTTGCTGTCTAATGAGAATAGTGTATCACAACAAGCAAAAATACCTGCTCACAGCCAAGTTGTCCAGTGTTGTAACTTAGTGTCAAAGTAGTCAAGTGAGTAAGAGCAAAATTTATTACTGCAAGCTGATAATTAGATATCTCTGTGAAAGTAACTTGTAGAGCAATCCACAGAAATCTCGATTGTACTGATTAATGCCTCGCCATGTTCTCTTGCTGTTCTAGAACAATAGATAGTGTGTACACCCGCATGAATTTGGAATATTTCAGGATTAATTGATCTACAAATAAGTGGAAGGACATTATGTATCTTTTGCTGTAGTAGGATTATAAGTAGTCTGAGTGTATTTGGTGATACATGCCTGTAATACTGGAAGTCATCTAATGTTCTGGTATCTTTCTAAGAGTTTTTTTTACATAATTATAAGGGAAATATCCGTAGTTTTCATTGTGTCTACCAAACCACCAATCCTAATTACAAGTTATTTACCAATTAAAAAAACTGGTGTGTACATCTGCATCGTCAAGAACAAGAATTTCATCCCTCTTGGAGAAACCCAGATCGTCTTCTTCTTGAGGTTTGAACGTGTACCTGGCAATAACCCAAAATTTCGGAGGTGCTATTTCTGAATACAGGTAAGTAACATTTTTCAAGTTTTACTGAAAAAGAAAGTTGTAGTTGTGATTAACTTCATCAAACACTTTACCTTTGATACCTCTTTCTGAAATATTCTCACATCCAATAAGTTTAACACTATGAGCACCAGCAAGGACTTTTATCCCTTTATCTGTTACAGAGGTAAATGAAAGATCAATAGTGTGAACTCCAGCAAGTTCTTTTATTCCATCATCTGTTACTCTGGTTACTTGAAGATTAATAGTATGGACACCTTTGAGTGCTTTGATACCCTCATCTGTTACTTTAACACAAGAAAGATCAATGGTGTGTACACCTTTAAGTGCCTTGACACCTTCATCTGTTACATTTATGGTATATGAAAGATTAATTGAATGAACACCTTTTAGTGCTTTGATACCCTCATCTGTTACTTTAGTACGAGAAAGATCGATGGTGTGAACACCTTTGAGCGCCTTGACACCTCCATCTGTTACATTTGAATTCCTGAGGATAATGGTGTGCACCCCAGTAAGTGCAATAGCACTGAAATCTGTAATGTACTCACACCAAGTAATACCAATTAGTTCATTTTTAGCACGTTTCATGATATTTTCAGTTGGTATAGATACGTAGATTTTTGTGTGCCTTAGAACACCACTATGCTTTGCTGCTGATTTGGCCTGATTTTCTGTTGTAAGTGTTATTTTATCATACCCAATAATGTTATGAATGATAGAAGCTATGTAACAACATGTCTGGCATGCTGCAAATCGCGCTTTTGCTGTTTTAGATAAAATATAAGCTAAAATCTCTGTAGGCAGGTCAACTAATGTTGCCTCAGTACTACAACATTGTTTAGATGAGTGAGAAGATATTTATTGCACATCAGCACTAGTACCTTCGATAAACGGCTTCTGAATTGGTATTACTCATGTCTAGTTCAGCATTTGATTGTATTACGTGTGCCAATAGTATGATGCAGATTCTGACCTGAAAGAGGTACGAAAACATGGCTATTTAGTCAAACAAGTTCAGCACGGCTAGTTTTTTTGCTAAGTCATGTGTGGCCAGGTAGATGTAGCTGCACTGGTTTAAATGAATGCTATTCTTAAAGAAGCCCACCTACAGAGGGTAGCAAGGAAAGCTAAGACTCTGAACACTTCTCAAGTCTATATTGCGGGTAGAGTTGTTTCTTTAAGCCAACAACCATCACAATCCATTGCGCATCAATGTTGGCCATCAGTACGAACTTTATAACAATAAAAAACCCTCAAAGCTATTTCTAACGCTGAAAACTATAGTGTTACACGCTGTGCAAGTATTTTGAAGCGAACAGAGGCCTTTTGACAAACAAACGGATTATTGAGCTTGGTACGCGTACAATACGCTGTGTAGACATAACAGAGGGCCAATACCGCTGTTTAACATTACTAATACTTGTATTTTGTACAGGCGCCGGCGTAGGGTTGCTGGGAATAACGGCTTGTATTCTAGACGCATCAAAGGTTGTTGTGACAGGTAAGACGATCACAATCATTGAAACGTTTTTAAACAAAAGCTTACTGATTTAGATGTTGAGCAAGCTCTTGGTTTACTTAGTATAAATATTACCCAAAACGGCGTAGATGATAAGTGTACGGTCTCTCTATTGCGTTGGGGTAATACTGAGGATATCAAAGCGATAAGAGATGAGCATGGCTTGTTTGATGTCATTTTTTGTAGTGAACTTTTGTACCAACCACAGTTTATTGACTCATTAATGGAAACACTTGACGCTTTGATTGCTCTTCAACCAAGTGCCATAATATACGTAGCTCACAGGGAACGTTTGGATGATAAGGAAACTGTAGATCGGTTACTGGAGCATTTCAATCATAAAAAAGTACGTAAATAGTGCAACAATCTCAAATTAAGTTTGTAGCTATCTCTAGATTGTGTTGCACCAAAGTATGTTGGATCAAAGATGGTATTATACAAGATGTCTGCAAAGAATATAAGGCACTAGTAATAGATTTTATAGTAAATGTAGTACCACAAGCCAAGAGCCAATTTCTAACTAATGGTGATAGCAATAAATAAATCAAAGGCTGAAGTTATCAAGTTTTTTAAACAATTGAATTTTACAATAGCACCCTTTTTTTTGTTTGATTGATTTTAATGAGTTTAAACCAAGTATATTACCACTTCACCAAACCGCTGCATTAAGGTCTAGTTTAACAACCACAATTTCTTCTTCTTCAGGTCTGTGAACGCTCATGAAATCACCAAACCTGTACCTAAGCACAAAAAAAATTAAGCTGAAAAGCCAAATATTTGAACAGTCAATATGGCAACGTACCATGAAAAGCTTGCATTCAACAATATCCCTGGCGCCCATGAACGGCATTCAGATATCCAAAATCTTTCTGTGCTTCCTTTCATCCATGGCCCCATAAAGTTTTTTAACATTTCTAGCCTTTAAAAAAACTCAATCATTTTCAAAGTAGTAGTGAACAGCAGTACGCTAGGCAATGTTGCCGAATATCACCCGGGTAAGGATAGTTATCAGTGTGAAAACTATCAAACTTGGTTTTCCGCCCAAGGTGAACAAAATTGTAGAACAAGAATGGGTTAAAATCACCTGAGATATTTGGTGATATTCCAGCATAATCATACTCTAATTTTTCCCTACCTCTTTCAGTTTTTGTTCAAAAATCTCTGGGACATCTTTAACCTCAGGAAGAAATCCATATGGATAAAGAGTGCTGGTCTCTTTTTGTAAGAAAGCATGACAAAAACGAGAAAATTTTACTGTAATTGAACCTAACATCTTACTTATAAGCTATTGAGGTAATATTATGCTACGTCACCTAACCTAGACTTTTTGTCCCTATTCTAACCAAGTCATCTAATCCTAGCACCAAGTTCTTTTCATTTAATGTAGAACATATGAATGCTTTGAATTGTTAATTGGATAAGGATAAAAAAAAAAGAGAATATTTGATATCGCATACCAAGATCATGAATTAAGTTTCCTTTATCCACCATTCCTCTAGGTAGCTTGAAAAACCATTAGTTAATTTTGTAGTGTACATCCACTGCTTACTGATATCTTCATACGGGAGACAGATGCACGTCTGAGGCGGTCTTCGCGTAAATCTCGTGGTGGTTCACGTGATATTTCTGAAGCATCTATATAAACTTATCATACGCTGGCAGCAACCCGTGGGCGCCTAGTAAACAACAGTTACAATCACAAGAAACAAGCAACTGGAATTAAGAGCCATGTTCTTGTAAACAAAAAAATAAAATGATAAAATAATAGGTATTATTTTATCAAGGAACTACAGGCCGTTTAGTTTTTGGAATTAAAAGCAACAAAGAAATCAGAGTAATTATTATGCGTTGAATAGAGCTAAGTGCTCCGATTGCATGACATATCTTGCAAGCAAAAAAAACAAATTAAAAAAAAAACTATCACGATCTAACTATTACTTGTGGAACGCAAAGTACAAAACTGATTTTGCGCTTCCTTACAAAGCAGTAAACAAATACGACGTACTTGAAGAGCATGAAAAACAAACGTTGGGTAAACCAAACTCTGAGTTGGCTTAATTTCTATAAGTTAGCTTATAGACGTGTACCACGTCTCGTTGATACGTCGCAAACAAACAAGCAAATATTTGAAAGCAGATGATGCAATCGTCATCCTACAGTAAGGTCAAAAACGCGTCTAAACGGTTTTAAAATGGTTTGAAGAGAAAATCATAATTTGTTAACTCTCATTGCTGAAACAACGCTTGGTGCGTCCAATAGTTCCATTATATGAAGCAGAGCGTCGGCATTTAGGGTTGCAAGTATTTGAGAGGTATTTGCTTCGGTTGGCTCCTACAACGGCTTAGCAACGGTTTCTTGGTTAAATATGTAGATATGTGTTGGACAATCGTGAAAATTGGGGCTAAGCACGTGCTTAGCTCAAGAAGTACGTTGACGGTGCTAGTTTAACCCAGCACGCAGTCTACACATGCATACGGGTATGACATAACGTCTGAGAATAAAAGTTCTCGCGTATGGCGTTGGTTTCACTTGATGAGCTTCAATTATCGTGTGACGCCAGGAACACATTGAGAGAGTATGTAAGAGAACATGGCTACGCTATTGTGTCAGTTCCAACCGAAATGGTTTGTACGGTCCTGAAAATGTGTTCTAATACGCGCCTTATAGGCCCAGATCTTCCGGCAAACTACTGACAGGTACATTTGCAACATTTCAAATCAAACATGATAGAACTGCAACTGAAACGCTACATACTCCTCCATATCGTTATGTCATCAACTTACGACTATATTAGCGCTGCTTCGTTTTTTGGCTATACAGAAGAGGTGAAACGTGCTACACAGCAACTATTCTACGAAGTACCTCCCCACAAGGTATGTTTACAGGCTATTAGCTCGTTTTGCTCGTTGACACATGACATGTTACAATGCCATACTAATCTTAAAGCAAAAGGGTTTACTCGGTTACAATAGGCCTTCAGAAGCCAAAGAAGTACGGATTACCGCATACAGTAACCTTTAATCAATGTAAGGTGTTTAGAATACGCAGAGGAGCTTACACAAAATGGCCTCAGGGTGACTTTAAGCAACAAGTTCTGAAATCTTTCGATTGTCTTGAGAAAATTGTAGAATTGACAATGATTGCTTTACTGGGTTACCATAATATTTTTAGCACCCTTAAAACTAATGAGTGTATAGAACCCTTTGATTTTGACTATGATACACTCTTAAAAGACACGTGTGACGACGTGGAACATCTTGATAAGGAAAATTTTTCGAGTTCTCCTTTTGATATTTTTCATTATTTCAATGTTGAGGAAGACACAACAGAACCAAAGAATTGTAGTATCCATGTCGATCCAGGTACTCACTTAATATAGAAGTTTAAGTTAACTGTTGTAGGATATCTAACGGTTGTGCCTTGTTGTCAAGTACCAGGATTGGTTCTAAGAAGCAGAAGAGAGAAAGATTGGATACAAGCTGAAGTAGACCAACCACGTGCGTTAGCTGCAAAAGAGTTTTAATGTTAATTCCCACAAAGCGTTTGAGCAAGTATGCATATTCCCAGCTGCTGGTCTTCAAGTAGTATCAAGGAACTATTATGAAGGTAAAACGGTTATTTATTGCATTCTTTATTTACATCAAGTGTATTTATAGGCACTGTCCATTATGTCAGTAAGAATCCTGAAATGGCACCGAGATTATCGTTAGTTTATGAACTACGCCCAAAGGCGTCCTATAATGTAACTACGTTTGTGAAAAAACTGAGTAATTAAATAAATGAATAAAACGTGATAGATGATTTATTTACTGTAAGCTTCTTCAAGACATGTAGGGTCCCCAGAATCCTCCATATAACCTTGCAAATAAGCAAGCCCGTTCGCTTGGATCGTCGTATGTTACGTTGAAAACAGTTAGACCAATCTCCTTTGAGCGCGTCATCAATTGTGCATGTACAAGAGGCATAGATTGCGATAGTTCTTCGTATTCATTGGGATCTTTAATAATATTGTAGAGGCACCCTGAAGTACAGTCTTGTGTTATTCTGGCAGTTAAGTAAACATTGGTAGCGTTAGGATACTGAGGACCGGTCCAACCTACGAAAAGAAGGCTAAGTTCCTTGTTTTCGGCAAGTTAAGTGATAGTCACACCTGCGTACTGTTCTTCACCAACCAACAGTTTGTATTGTCCTGAAATAAGATTTACATATCCATCTTGTTCTCCAGTCATACCAGAGTAACTAGATAATGGAATTTCGTTCCTTGGTGACGTTGTAGTCGCACCAGTTAGCAAACTTAACAAAAGAGTTAGATGGTGTTTCAAAACCATAATTAGTAGTCAACTCACGGCCACATGTTCAAGCTGTCAATAGGCATTAAACCTGCTTTTTCAGCTTCATGATCTTTTGGATCAACCCCAGCGAGATAGCAAAACGTTGCATACCTAGTTTTGGAAACAAAACATGTTAGATGCGAGATTGCAACTAAATCACGTGACGTACCAATCACATATGTGTATGTATCCACTTTGTTCTGTGCCATACAGTTTTTTTGGTATAAGCCCTCCTGTCGCTAAAGCTACGGTACGGACACCTCCTTCCCAATCAGAAGTTTTACCTCCTTTTAGAGGAAAGTTATTTGCTCCTCCATCTATTACGCTATTTATTGGACCCCAGTAGGTGGGACTATAAAGACAAAAGTTAAAACATATAGAATGGTTTGTCTACAAAGGTACCCTCCATTGTCAGCCGAGAACACAATAAGTGTGTTTTCCCACATTCCTTTTGCAATTAACGCCTTTGTAATATTCCCTATCGCTTCATCTAAGAATGTCACCATTCCTTGGTACAAACGTCTGTGTTCGTTTATAGGTTGGTTTGAATATCTATCAACATATTCTTGAGGTACTTGAAGAGGTGCTATGTAATAAAACCGTTAGTTCCTGTCTGCGAAAAAAACCGGAATGATCGTACAATGAGCGTTTTGAAAGGCAGCATACAAAAAGAGGGGTACTCTGGTATCATGAGTTACAATTGTTTTTACAGCAGCTTCTGTATAAAGGTATCCTCCATATGTACCGTTTAAACCAGTAGCAGGTTCATCAGTCTAAATAGTGTTAAGTTTTTCAACAGGTCTTTAGTTCGTACATTCCACAAGTCAACGAACTCTTCTAAACAAGGAGGATTTCGTATCTTTTGAGTGTAATGATCCTCCGCCCCTTCAAAGAAGCCTAAGGCACTATCAAAACCTCGCCCTTCTGGAGTCTTATCAGGGTAAGCCTAAGGAGAAAGTCAATTGCCGAATCTTCACATCGAAGTTACCATGCCCATGTGCCATTTTCCTAAGACGGAGTTAGCCTATCGCCATTGAACAAGTTTTATTGGAGTGTACCGACGTGGTGTGTTGCGTATCCTGCAGACTTTAATTTTGCAGATATCATAGTCATTTTCCTTGGCACTCCACCATTTGGAACACTGTTAGGATTATTTCTTTCGTTGACATGTATGGGCAAACGTCCTGTCATAAGGGAAGAACGAGTAGGAGAACAGAACTATACCAGTTTTAGTTGTTGGATTTTACAACTACCGAAGCTGTACCTTGTATGCGTAGTGACGTGTAAGTTCAATACCATTCTTTTTAAAGCTATCAAGTGTTGGTGTAATCATTTCGCTGTTGTGGAATCCAACGTTACTCCATCCCAAGTCCTTGGTAAGAAGTTTACAACCATTGAATAACAGAACACGTGTTACAGTTTTCTTATCACGTGGTGTAAAGGATCGCACGTACGTCGGCAAGAATATAAACTATGTTTGGTCGAGTTCCAGCTTGAGCTGCAGCAAGACCACAAAACACAAATATGAGGAGCAGTGGAGACATTGATGCTGTTCGTTATGGTTTATCAGTATTTGGCCGCAAAGATCGGCTTAAGCTCCAAAACTGCCGAAAATGACGCCGAAACTTCTAGCCTTAAGCTATGTACCAAAGCACGTTCGCATATATACCACTAACACGAAAACGAACCATTCCTTGTTAGTCAGATTTGTACATTTTTTTGTGTAAACACAGTTTAAAGCGTCAGTCAAGGATATTCAACACTTTTTGGTAATTTTTGAAGTGGCTGTACCAATGTCGCTGATTTATACTAATCGGTTCAATTGTGCTTATTCAATGGTGTTCTATCAGTTGCTGTAGAAAACATACAAAACTCAAAGAATCAACTTGTCGGAAAATATATTTTTCCAATTTCTTTGATCTGGATTCTACACAATATCCACACTAAGAATGAACAGGTGTTTGATATCCCCTCTATGAAAAACCTCTTTTCATGAAATGAAAGGGACAGTTCATTGTTCACATGAAGTTTTTTTAACACGTGAAGAATGAGTGTTTTAATCAAAATCACGTGATTATTAAGAATTCATGCGCTTTCGTTTCATAGTTGCATTCTTTCTTGATAAAACCCTAGAAAACAAGACGCCCTTTGCACGTCTGTTAATGCTGGCAAGTGTCTTTATTTTTATTCATGAGTGCTTGTTGCTCATTGTTGGCGTCATCCCAAAACCAAGTTAGGTTCTTTAGTTTAACGTTATCAAACCGCAACTACTCTTTGAAGCTAAAAACATCATAACACTATAAAATTATGCAACATACGACGTCAGCAATAAGTTCTCTAAACATAACCATCTTACGAGTATCCAACACCAAAAACAAATCAAAACAGATATCTGTTGAAGTGTATTTGTGGCCTCTTTATAAACATTCACGAGCAAATAAGGAGCGTACACGTTATGAGCCTATAAACAATTTAAAGTGCGTTCACTGGAATGCTCAGTTACTTCCATTGAAGGTCGATTGCACATCTATAGTTCCACAGTTTATTGTATTCAAGCTGAAAGAGAAGAAAATAATAAGAAACAAAACTATTGCGAAGACCTTCATCAATATAGATAGCTTTGGAGATATGGAGAAAAGGTTCAAAGGTACCTTCAAGATTAACATGAGAAACGGAAAGAAGAAGAACCATCCTATTCTACAAGTCACAATACAAAACAAGCCGTTGGATAAAACAACATGATGTGGCACAACAGCACAGGGCAGTAGTATATATCAACGTATCTGATGAATGGAGTGATGTACATAAAATAACATAGGAATCTACAAACATTGTTCATTGTAAACATATTTTTTATGGCTAAATATTGTATTCTTAGTTCTTTCCCTGATTTCAGTGGTGACAAATTAGACAAGGTACACCAGATATCACGTTCAACCCTTCATCTGTTACACTTGTGCCTGATAAGTTGATTGTGTGAACTCCTGCTAGTGCTCCAATGCCTTCATCTGTTATTCCTGTACAAAATCCAAGTCCAATTCTATGAGCTCTAGATAGTGCCCCTAGGCATTCGTCTGTCACATTAGTAGACATTAAATCAATTGTATGAACTCGACTCAATGCTTTTACACCCTCATCTGTTATTCTATTGCATTCTATCAAGTAGATGTTATGCACACTTCCCAATGCCTTCAAACCTTCGTCTGACACACTTGTACGTGTTAAATCAATTGTATGTACACCTGCTAATGCTTTTACACCTTCATCTGTCACATTGGTGCACACCAAAGAGATCATGTGTACACCTGCCAACGCCTTAATACCCGAATCCGTTATTGATTTACAATTAAACAAGTTGATAGTGTGTACACCTGTTAATGCTGACAAACCGTCATCTGTTAGGTTATGACAACCCGAAAAAGCAATTGTGTGTACCCCTGCCAATGCCTTGATACCTGAATCTGTTATGTTATTGCACTGCGACAAGTCAATAGTGTGTACACCAGCCAAAGCTTTCAAACCTTCATCTGTTATGTTATAGCAACTCATCAAGTTGATAGTGTGTACACCAGCCAAAGCTATCAAACCTTCGTCTGTTACTCTTGTGGCTCCTAATTTGATATTGTGTACACCGGCTAATGCTTTGATTCCATCGTCTGTTATTCTCTGACAACAAAAAAGATCAATTGAGCGCACTCCTGAAAGCAGATGTAAAGAATCATCGAAGACTGTATTGCTGATAAAATGCAAAGAAATTGCAGTGTTCTGAAGTAAAGGGCTGCCAGAAAGTACATACACCTCACTTTTGCTAGAAACATTAATTGTATTGTATCCCACGTGATAGTGTACAATGTCTCGCATCAAACGACATGTTTGGGCTGATCTCAGTGTAAATGGCCCGCATTTCAAAATAAGAACGATAATTTCAACTGGAAATGAGATAAGCTCAATATTGTGCCTATTTGAGATGTCGCTTTGCTTTTTTGGAATAGGTTCGTCTATTTCGTTTTCCATTGTGTAGAACCGGTTTTAGAGGCTATTACGACTAAGATAGTCAAGAGTTGTTGTAGTGTTGTATACTATTTATTTTGGTCTTAAGGACAGCGTACATTAAGTAGGTCTTCTGTGAAGGTTGGTTGAACCTCAATGTGATTCTTGATGACTAACTGATTGATTTCCACCTTACAAGAGTCGTCAATTCCGTATGTCACGTGATAATTGTTACTTTTTTGACAGTTGTATCCGCCCTTTTGCGCAGAACACATGTACCACAACAATATTAAATTGCATGTCATATGATAAGATAAAGATGGTAGGCAAGATATCACCTGCATGACCACTCAAGAATTGGAAATTAGCCTGGACATCCTCCAATAGATATTGAATACTTCGAATCAACAATCTGTATTCTCCAAAAATACAAGTTTCCTTCAGGTTTAGTCGAAGTTTCAAATGAGAAAAGTCGACTGTTTTCCTATTTTAAAGAACGAACGGTAACGCCAACCGCTTTTCGTGTACGAACCGCTTCCACTAACCACTCCAGAATAGTATGGCACTTACTCAGGCATATAGCCTCACGTTGGATACTCTACATACAGTTACGCCTCAACAGGTAATTAAAACGCTAATTAGCCTCATAGGACATTTACGGAATGATTGTGTCCCGTTTAGACGTAAAGGATGCTTTATCGCTCTTCGCAACGAATAATACGCTAAATGAAGTACTCACTAGACTCCTACACAATTATCACTAATTTCAGATACACAATTACGAATGGATCTGGCGATTGCTGTTAAAACGCGATTATACTCACATAATACCACTACTTGACGCGAAGAAGAGCAACATAGAAGTTTACAAGGAGCTTAGTACGTATTGAGAGTTTGTTTTATTAAAACAGCGTTGAATGGCTTTAAGACAAAAATTTGTTGTACCACAGGAACCACAACGTGCAAAAAACTTTTGGTGACTACAGGTCATCGGTTGTTTGCCGTAAAAAAAATTTGCTCTTAATGCCTATTTTTAGCCCTTAAATACCCTTCAACATTTGGTTACAAAAGAGATGATGGGCATGAGGCTAGCGTTATTACGAATACTAATGATGGCCGACTATGTTTATCAAAAGCAATTGGTCGCGTCATTGTATGTGTCAAAACTTTGAAGGACAACATTCTCTTTTTTTTCTTACAAAAAGCTACTGTATACAGTTTGGCTGTTGCTTTCGATTCCAAGATAGCTAGAGCTCACTTGTTATTTTAGACGGATCAATCAATCCAAAGATGGCCGTGGGTTTCTGACATATTTGATTTAAAAGTAGCTTATTATGAAATCGAAGTTGTTGAAGGGTATGCTCAATCTTTGTTGTTGCTTTCTTTAGTTGTAAATATTAGCTAAGGAAATCGTTTAGACAAGGTTGTATTGGGTTCGGTCAGTTTAATTATACTAGAAACAACGCTGTTGGATGGAATTTACATAGTATTGGATTCCACAGTGATGATGCAGGTATGAAACAATTTTTTTGGAAATTGTTTTTCAAGTATCCTTTTTTCGTCAATTAACTGGATAATAGGAAAGTTCCATGGAAATTCAGTTTGGAAACACTCATTTACATACGAAAATAAAAATAGAAATCTAGGTCCTGGATGCACTATTGGTGAGTCAATGTTTTTGTTTGATGAAATCTGAAAGGGTTTTTTTTTTAAAACTGACCCTAACTCTTTCAGGCGCGGGATTGCTTGCAAATGGCCTTGTCTTTGCTACTTTAAATGGAAAACTATGTGAACTTGGTTCAAAAACTTTTTCAGAGGAAGAAAGAGATTCGGTTCATCCTACAGTTACAGTAGTTAATTCAAGCGATGTTATTAACATAAACTTTGGCAAGGTAAACTAACCTTCTCTTTTTTTTTTTTTTTTGACAATCTCCTCTAAGTTAGAGATACTTTTATTTTCTTTTGATGTAAAACTCTTACTTGGGTATCCTTCAATCTCAGGAGAACAAAATAAGTTTTGACTTTCGTCTAACTTTTTTTTCTTGCACCAAAAGGCTCGGTTTATGTTTGATGTTGGTTCTTTTTTGAAGACTCACGACTGGCTGATTAAAAAGTTGCAGGATGATATGTTTAAATTATTAAAAGTAAACCCTGAATGGGATCTAACAAATCCAAATGAAGAAATAGAGTTTGTATACAAATAAAAAAACACTTTCCAACTCCATATCGACTAACAACACCCCTCCTGTACTCCCAAAATAAATCATGTCATTTCCTAAGACAACCCACTACCACCACTACGCTCCCCAACTCCTTCTTGGGTACACGGGCTAAGCACTTTGGCATAGCGTCTTGGGTTTTGTACCTTTTCAAGCCCAACCCTATTGAGTCACCTGTTATGATGACCGTGTCGTTTTCATTTCTGCTTAAGCAAACACAATTGAAAAAAGATTAAATAACTAACTATATTAATGGGCTACTAATAATAATTACACCAATCGAAAAAAAATTTGTTTACAACAATCTATGATACCCCCTTGAAATGAAAAAGTTGGAGGTTGGGGTTTTTTCTTGTTTTCTTCTTTTGTTTTTTTTTTTGAAATTAGTCGATATAACCTTTCAGCAATCCTTCTAATTGGTAATCACCACCTATTTTATGTCCTATTTGAGTCAATATGTGAGTTTAACAGAGCTTTTGTAGACCTGTACATACCTAACAAAGGCATCTTTGGTCGTTTATAAAGACGAAGAAGTAGTGAAGATGTGACAACAGACACAGAAGAAAAAGCCATACAAACACCGGCCAGATAAGGAGGTATTGTGATGCCTGCTGGTAGAAGTACACCAGCAGCAAGAGGAATACCTAAAACGGAGTAAATTAGAAAAGGATAACAGGCACTTGAAAAAGAAGTAGTCATCTAATTCAAACAGTTGGCGTACCAATGATGTTGTAAAGCAAAGCCCACAAATAATTAAGTTTAATACGAGAATAAGTCTTTTTAGACAGATCAATAGCAGTCAATACATCAGTAAGTATGCTCTTTACAAGTACCATATCAGCTGCCTCTATTGCAATGTCCTATTAAAGAATACCATTAAAAACAAATTCAACACAACATAAAAAACCATCCCGTCAGCTGACACGTGTCATAAAAGAGTTTATCTAATGTGAATTAAAAGCAAACGTACTGTTCCAGCGCCAATAGCGATACCAATATCAGCGGCTGCAAGAGCAGGTGAATCATTTATACCATCACCAACCATAGCAACTACCTCAGATAGTGCCTAAAAAAGTTTTTGGCATTAGCGACATGAGAAAGGTTTATTCCTTTAAGGTACGTACTTGAAGTTCTTTTACTTTTTCTGCTTTTTGTGCTGGTAAGACTTCTGCAATAATATTATCAATGCCAACCTTTAAAAAATGTTTGTAAGTCAGCGTAGCCATGTAGGGTCGTACTTTTGCTGCTAGTGCATTGGCAGTTGTTTTATTATCACCTGAAACCATCCAACAAGCGATTTTCATTCGGTGTAGTTCTTGGATAACAAAGGCAGCTTCAGGCTGTTTATCGAAAAAACACGTGAGTTTCAACAAAAAAAATAAGAACTTGTGTGGTTACCTTAACTGGATCACCAATAGCTATGAGTCCACATAAAATATTTCTAATTGAAGCAAATACAACTGTGTTTCCAGCCTGTTCCATAGTCAAAGCCCTATTCTCAACATCACCTAGCAACGTTTTGTTAACAAAAAACACAGTTTGGCTTTTTTTTAGTTGAATACGTACTCGCTATCGAAATACCATGTTCCTTCATCCAAGCTCTATTGCCAACAATCACTGGCTGTCCTTTTACATTACACGATACACCTTTACCACTTGTTGACTATCAAAAACTGTCAGATCTTCAAAAAGTCGTATTTTTTCAACAAAAAAAAAAGTTCGTCCAGTCACTGACTAGTGTACGTACAATAAAGTTTTGTGGAGATGGTATTGGTCCATCTGTAACTTTATTTGCTGCTTTTACTATGGCTACAGCCAAGGGATGTTGACTAGCAGATTCTGCTGCTCCAATCTAAAGGAAATAAAAAGTGAGCAAAACTGTTAGATTTTACAAAAGAACTGCAAGGGACGGTACATACAAAATCATAAAATTGCCTTTCAGATTTAACGATATCTTGTCCATGTAATAAGATTGTTTCCATAACCTCAGGTTCACCTAAAATAGTGTTAACACATCGAAATTGTAGTTCTTTTTTTTTCTGTTTTTGTACCTTTAGTTAGTGTCCCAGTTTTATCAAATATAATAACAGACACCTTGTGTGCGGTTTCAAGCGCAGTACCACTTTTAATGAGGATACCTAGCACATGATTTTAACTTCAAAGTCCATAACAGCAAAGCATGAAATGCTACAAAATATGCTTCAAAAAAGTAAATTATACTTACCATTCTGTGCGCCAATACCCGTTCCAACCATAACAGCGGTAGGTGTAGCTAATCCTAAAGCGCAAGGACACGAAATGACAACAACTGATATAGCAAACAACAGCGAAAACAAAAATGGGCTAGTCCCTGCACGTGGCAAAATAAGCTTAATAGCAAACCTTTCTTATGTCACGCACCGTGCAAATATTTTGCAGGTATATACCCTTCTACAGTAAGCCAGAACCATATCATGAATGTAAATAGAGAAATGCCTATTATGAAAGGTACAAATACTGCAGAAACGTTATCTGCAATGAGCTGTATAGGTGCTTTGTCCATCTGAAGTAAAAAAATTGAGTGAACAAATGTTGAATGTGATTTTTAGTTGTACCTGCGCTTGATGCACTAGTTTGATTATATTTGCAAGACTAGTATTTGAACCAACACGTGTTGCTTTATATAGGATCATACCATTTCTGGCTATTGTACCAGCAATAACAGTTGAACCTGGTTTTTTTGATCGAGGCATTGACTCACCTAAAAATTATTGGTTTGTTGTTTGTTCGCTTAACACTTCATTTGTTAATTACCAGTTAGCATTGATTCATCTATATTAGTGGTGCCGAATACAACTAAACCATCTGTAGGCACTCTATTACCTGCAGTGACCTTGGATAGAGGTAAGAAAGAACATTGATTTTGAATAACATGAATGTTGTACCTTAATTACATCGCCAGTTTGAAGCAAATTGGCGTCAATCTCCTTTTCAGAAGTGACATTAAAATCTTTGTCAACAACCACCAACGTAGCTACATCGGCCTATAACATAATTTAACCCTAAGGCTGCAAGAAGAAGCAAGAAAAATATGAATACAGTAAAAAAAAATAACAAACCTGCAGTCCCATTAAGTTTGCAATTGCATTCGATGTGTTGCCTTTAGCAACTGTCTCCAAGTATTTACCAAAAGTAATTATAGGTATAAGCATAGCAGAGGTATCAAAAAACGTGTGCACTACAACAAAACCCAACAATTAAACAAACAATACAACGTCAAAAAAAGTATAATTATTAAAAACGTACAAACAAAGTCTGGTTCAACCATGGCGTATAAAACAGCGCATACACTATAGGTAAAAGCTGCGCTTGTTCCAAGTGCAATTAAAACATTCATGTCACCTCTTAAATGCTTCAAAGACTTCCAAGCACCAACGTAGTACCGCTTACCAATACCAAACTTGAACAAAGTTAACAAAGATAAAAAGTAAGTTAATCTTGAAACGAACCTGTATAGGAATTGTAAGAATGAATTGCAAAAAAACTCCAATACTCAAGCTTGGTAATAGCTTTACATCTAAAATTCGCTTCATAACTATTATATCACGTGAGCAAGAGTTTAAAAAA
The DNA here is from genome assembly GCA_038496445.1 of Trichosphaerium sp. ATCC 40318. NCBI lineage: Eukaryota > Discosea > Flabellinia > Trichosidae > Trichosphaerium > Trichosphaerium sp. ATCC 40318. Next base: position 197,620 of record JALMLS010000461.1, read on the forward strand.
AAATAGGTTCAAACTTCTGATTAAAATCATAGGAAAAAAAGTAGATGTTGTTCGCTTATTTTTAAGTGTAATTAAAGGGTAGAAGTACTTACAACTAATATGGTTCAACACCATTGATATTATGACTACAGGTAATGCAAATATAATGCTAGAGAACAACAAGATTAACAAAAACAGGATATTTTTGAAAACCAAAAAAAAAACTCAGTATTTGATGAAACGAACCTAATAAACATGACCCATCTTAATTGCTTTCTCTTTCCTAACTGCTGTAATCTTTGTACAGAAACAACATCATTTGTCATTATTTTCGCAGTAAATCCACACTACAAAACAAGTATTAGTGACCAAAAAAATAAGTAATAGGTTTTTGAAGCAAACACAAAAAAAAACCAGTACATCTTCTATAATTTCTATGATATCGCGAATACCAATAAGACTAGAGTTATATTTTACCACTCCAATATCTGTAGAAGCAGAAACGCTAATATCTTTTACACCATCTTCACCACCGACCTGTAATAATACGTTTTACAAACTAATTTTTTCATATGACAGTTTCTGATAAATCACCGACTTACCATGCTCTCAATTGTGACAGCACAAGCACCACATGTCATACCACTTATCATTAATCGTACAGTATCATCTTCAATCTATAAAGAGTGGTATAAGCGAGAAAACCTTCCGGTTTTTTTCATACCACGTCAATTTTCTTTGCGTGGAATCCAAGGTCTTCAACAGCCTCTTCAATCTCTTTGACCTTAACTGAATTAATACCTTACACCAAAGACAAGACGACATACGTCTTTTAATATTGACGGGTCTATAATTACATTTGCCACTTCAGCAACAAGAGAAACATTGATAGAAACAACACCATCCATAGATCCAACAAAACTCTCTATTGTCTGAGAACAAGCACCACATGTCTAAAACCCACGTGATTAACAAATATACTTAATAAAAACACCCATACCATCCCAGTTATACTAAAAGCTACAGTCTCCATGCCTTCTTGAGGGTCTAGAATGACAAGTTGTTCTGGTTGAGATTTGTGAAGTGAACTTTTTTTTTCCTGTTTGGAATAGTCTTTAGCTTCTTTTACGTCTGCATCCTTTTGTTTGAACCAAAAAAAATACGTACCGGTATTGTATTCATTTCTATACGTGTATCTGTAGTTCTATCGTTCGATGACACCTTGCTATAACCCGATTTGGGTTTAGTTTTATTACTCGCTTTAAGCGGCTTATCGCTCTCGTTTGTGTAATTGGAAGCAATTTTTGATGCGATCGTATCTTTTGGTGTTGGTTTAACCACTCGTGACATGTCGACAAGCAAAGACGCTTCGAAACCTACGTTAAAGGATATTTAGATGCGCGTGAGTGTCGTTGGAAAAATATTCGTAAAACGTTGCGGAATTACGCACCGTAGTCATTAACTATCTCCAAAATGTCGTCCACTACAGGCGTGCCATAAACAGTAGCTTGTTTCGCTTCAAGATCCATTATGACGTTCGTAACATTGTCTATAGTGCGTATAGCTGACTCTACTGATGATGTACAGCCACTAGAGAAGTATAAGAACAGTAAAAATTATACCGGCGCTTATTATTACCCGCAAGTCATGCCGTTCACTCTAAGGTAGATAACCTGAGGCTCCATGGTTCCACTTTTACTGTGAAATGTACTGATAAAGGAATAGTTGCTATAAACCGTAAATTTACGACTATTATACCGTGTGTCTCAAGGGTGTATATAACTTTCGAATATCCGTGCAAGTGGTCAAAATCTGTCTGTTTTTAGAAAATATAAATCATTTCAAAATCATGAGTTTTCACAAACACCAACCTCCATAATGTGGTCTAACTACGCTCCAAGTGATGTAGTACTTACACTTGACTGCATATGGGTCTTCCAGATGAATAATTGAACTTTGAAGTAAATACAATTAACTGTGTAAGAAGGTTTTACCTAGGTACTTACAAACGCGTGTAATATCCGATCCGTCAACAGTTTTGCTGTTGAGTCATTTTAGGACTTTTACAGATTTTTGACAAAAATGCGTTCCACATCTACTTTCCGTTTTAATAACATTTCGAAAATCAAACCAGGGCATTAACAAACCGCAAGCAAGATATTGGAGAAGGGAATCGTACTTGCGTTGGTGGTTACACGAAGTCAACTCCGGTCTTTTTGGACATGCAATGAGTAGGAAGCAACAGCCCTCCGTTAACGCGTACACGTTCTTGAACGAGACCAGGGAAAAATTGAGGGAAATATCTCCTCAAGCGGTGCCACAAAACCGAACTGGTCAAAAACGACGCCGCGAGCCAGTTGAGCCAGATGCTAGATACCAGCAACTAGAGCAACAACTTCTCCGCTTAAATACACGTTTGCATCAATTAGAATCAATAGGGAATGGTGTTACCGCTAATGCGAATAGAAACGTACCTGAAGCAAGGTACCAACGATCAAATCTTTTTTGTTTGAAAAAAATTATTTAGCCGTTTGTAGGCAATATCAGCACCTAGCAAAAGCTGAGGCAGTAGTAAGTCAATTATTGCTCGAGAAAAAGTCGTTAGAACAAAAAGTTCAAGAACTCGTAGCAGAACGTCATCACTTGCGTAACGTGGTACGAGAAATTGTTTATTAACAAACAAATTATGCATAAATCGTATTTATTCAATACTGCTGTTGTACCTGGCCTAAAACCACTACAGCTACAGAATAAAAAAGCTAGAACAGCTCAACAACACAGAGGAGGCGGAAGACCACGTGCAGGACAGCAAGGTACGAAAATAAATAAAAAACGAGGAGAATCGCTACAAAAACTTTCTACGATGCAACCAGATTTTTTGAAGGGTGTTTCAACGTATAAATTAGACCGGCGCTTCTATTTTTATTTTTTTTGAATCTTTTTAATTTTGCTTAGATGGTTCATCAAATGAAGGAATGCAACCTCCTGTGTACGTTGATTTATTTTATTTCTCGAAATTAACGACATAATGATGTTTTTTTTGCGGTTTCATCGTTTTTCACATTTGTTTTCTACGCTCTTTTGTACCTGCGTTTTGAAGCCAATGCTTACTTTCGTGATAGCCGTGGGCCTCGTGTTCGCTACCCAAAGGGTTATAACCCTACTAAGAGGCGTTTTTCAGTCAGTAGCGAGTCGTTTTGTCCAGAAAGCTTTGTACACGTGGAACGTAAAGTTATAAAAAAGCCAGACGAAGTTCGAAAGCAAATACAAGCTGGTTTGATGGAGAATGTTCTTTTCAATCGCTTGCATGATACACAAATACAAGAAGTAGTTGATGCGATGCGTAGCGTGAAATTAAAGCCAGATGAAGTTGTTATTAAAGAGGGTACATAGACAACTCTTTTATATCGTTCTCTCTGTAGTATGTTCAAGTATTCTTATATATGGTGTAGGCACTTCTGGTGATGATATGTATGTCATCGATGAAGGAACAGTGGCTGTTCTCTATTCAGGTAAGTAAAAAAATATCATAACTTTTTGGCTGTTTTATGAAAAACGTGATTAAAAGCAAAATGTCAATTTTTGGCATCTTGTTGTTTTTTTTGTTTCCTTAAATATTTTTTAGAGGAACAAGTAGCCGAGTTGGGTCCTGGACGCGCGTTTGGTGAATTGGCGCTTATGTACAATTGTCCTAGAACTGCAACAATCAAGGTACGATAATTTTGTATTTTTTGGATGCTTGTGACATAACTTGTGGTTGTTAGGCTATTACAGATTGTCAATTATGGGCTTTAGATAGAGGTACATTTAGACGTATAATTATGGAAGCATCCATCCGTAGACGACTTCAGTATGAGTCTTTCTTGTGCAAAGTACCTTTATTTGGTAAGCTCTAATTAACTCCTTTGTACACTCATCTCATATGTTAATATAGCTTCTCTATTGCCTTATGAGAGATCTAAAGTGGCTGACGCATTAGAAGCAGCACATTTTAAAGCGGTATGTCATTGATACGCGACATAGTTTGCATTTTTTTGCAATTCCGACGCCTAATTTCCAAAAAAGGGTCAAGTCATTTTGGAGGAAGGTGCACAGGATAACGGCACTTTTTACATTGTAGAGAAAGGTCAAGTTATTTGTACAAAGAAACCGCCTAAAGAAGGTGTTGAACCAGCAGAGTCTCTACGTTTGGAAAGTGGTACGTATCATATTAACAAAACTCTGCTGTGATTTCCTTGATTGTTATTAAATTGTTGCTCAGGTGGTTACTTTGGCGAATTAGCGCTTCTTACGAATAATCCTCGACAAGCTACTGTTACAGCAGTGAGTGATGTGGAGTGTTTATGCATTGCAAGGTATTAAAAGATGTTTTTTGAAATCAAGAAGCTTACTCTGATTGTTTAGAAAGCACTTTAATATGGTTATGGGTCCTGCTGTTGATATCTTAAAGCGTAATATGACAACATATAAAACATATGAAGAACTTGTTAAAGGCGCTGGTGGTGCTTTAGGTGAGATCGAAGCAATGGAAATTGAACCAGGTACCTTTTTTTGAAGAAAAATAAAAAAATTCTTATTGTTTGCGAAAAACCCCTCTGAGTCTGACTTTCTTCCAATTTCTTAGTTGATAGAAAAACTACATTGAAGAACTTGCTTAACAGTGAGGTGGAGTACACAGAGTGCTTGAATAAGATCGTAGATGTACGTTTTTTTTCATTTTTTATTTGTTGTATGATTAATTTCTTTTGTGTAGGGTTATATGGAAGCTATGGAGCAACGTAATGATTTAAAGATTTCAGTGCAAGAATCAGCAATATTATTTGCAAACGTTAAAGATATTCTTAACATCCATGATGCTCTGGTATTGTCTTGATTCTTATTTCTCTTTTTTTCTTTTTTTCGAAAAATACTTGTATTAAAACACATGCCATTTATTTGCTTCTGCTGCTTTTTGCTAACTTTTTTGTAGCTCCACGAATTTGAAAAATGCGCTCTTAATCCTGAACTCTCGATTGGTCCTCTGTTTACTCATTTGGTACGTTATACTTTTGCTATAGAGACATTACTACTTCACTGTATAATAATTATTAATTTTTTTTTACAATTTAGGCTGAAGGTTTGAGGATATATAACGATTTTGTATCGCATTACTTCGCCAGTAAAATTGTGCTTGGAAAGAGCAAAAGTTTGCCATCATTCAACAAATTTTTAAAGGTACGTGTCACGTTCTTTAGTGAGAACAAGAAAGTTTAGAAAATTTTTCTTTCACGTGAGTGTTCTTCGTTTGTCTTATATTTTCTTCGACAGGATGTACAAAGTAGCGCTTTGGTTGCTGGTGTTGAACTCGAAGACCTATTAGAAACAGTTTTCATGCGTGTAGGTGCCTATGTCAAACACATTAAGGTTCGTCCCATCTTTTCTTTGTTTTTTCTTGATTTCTAGTATCGTATTCTTACTTTTGTCTTTCGTCTCTTATGTGATTAATTAACCCTTCGCTTAGAATTTGATGGAAACAACACATGAGGATCATATAGATGCAATGCTATTACCAAGATCAATGGAAAAAATCAAACAAGTCGACATTTCAATAAATCAATGCAAACTTGTTGCAGAGACAGTATACAAGGCTCAAAAGACTATCTCTGGCGAATTCCAGGTAACTTTAAATTGTACCCTTCTTTATGTACAAAGTACTAAACGATCTATTACTTCTAGAACCTAGTTGTACCAGGTCGTACACTTTTAAGAAGAGGTGATTTAGAAGATGTTCTTAGCAAGATTGTAATTCATTGCTTCTTGTTTAATGATATTATTGTTCTTTGTAAGCCTATTCCTATTGAGAAGGATGAGGTTAAACTGGTATATAATGGTATCATTAACCTATCACGTACGTTCTTGCACTCAAAAACGCCAGACATTGTCCAAGAAAACCAGAAGCGACTAGGAGTTTTTTCTTATTTTTTGTTTTAGAGTCGAAAGTTGAAGAAACAGATGAAGGATTTTGTGTTTCTTACAAGACTGATCAAGGCAAGGAACAGAAGTTTATTGGTAAAACGCCCCATAAGGATTGGTTTGAGGATTTAAAGTCCGCTATTGGTAGCATAGGAAATGCTTGAAAGGTGTTGGAGTTCAAACGCATAAAAAAAGAAAAAAAAAAAAAAAAGAAAGACAAACTCTAATTAATACGAAGCCTTTCTACAACATTAGAGACCCTTTTTGGTTGCCCTTTACTTGTCCTTGTAAATAAATCATGACGTAAATCATTTAAAAGGTGTACAAGATCTTTGTTTGAGAAGAAACTGTCCACGCTTTCAGAGTTACCTTTTTTAAAGTGACTTGACAAAAATAGAGTGATTGAGGCCTTGTGCTTGCATGAACAAATGATACGTTCTGGATTCTCATGTATAATAGCCAAAAGGCCGATAGGTAATGGGAATCCACAATACACAGGTGGCCATGAGAGCACCGAGAACACCACAACTTTGTTTGGTTTTTACTTTTCGCATTTTTCAAAAAAAAATATTGTGGGTTATATCATTATCGAACTATTGCTATTCCAACAGAAAATGTTCTTTTTAAGAAAACACAAGCAATTGTATTATTAGGTAAATGGTTTGACAAACACCAAATCCAATGCCATTTCTATATTCAGTGAACAATGTGCGGTCAACACAATTTTGTTGTTTTATTAATAGTGAATTACATCTTTTTGTATGTACGTATTTGTAGACCTTTCACTTCATTCTGATAAATGACCACGTGCTGGAAGTTTAAAAGACTGAAAAAGTTTATAACATTGTTGTGGTACACGACCAGTAAGCTCAAATTAAAACTTATGATTTTATTTGTTTTTGAACTGGTATGAGCTAGAAGTTTATAAATTCACACGTGTTCCAATCAGTGCTTTAGCCCCTTCTTCTGTTACCCGAGTGTTGTAAACTGAAACGTAACTTGAGCCCAAAAGTGCCTTAATGCCTTCATCTGTCACTGAAGTACCTGCAAGGTAAATAGTATCAACTCCAGCAAGCGCTTTAACTCCTTCATCTGTAACAACAGTACCTATAAGATTTATATTATGTACCCCAGCAAGTGCTTTAACTCCTTCATCTGTTACATCTGTGTTTTGTAAATAAATCATGTGCACACCTGCCAATGATTGGATGCCTTCATCTGCTACTGACGTGTTGTTAAGGTCAATAGTATGAACGCCAGCAAGTGCCTTAATGCCTTCATCTGTGATTGAAGTGTGACCAAGGTAAATAGTATGAACACCTTTAAGCCATTTAATGCCTTCATCTGATACTGAAGTACGAGCAATGTCGATATTGTGAACTCCAGTCAATACTTTAATGGATTCATCTGTTACTGAAGTCTGACGAAGATTAATTTTATAAACACCTTTGAGTGCTTTGACACCTTCATCTGTAACAGAAGTACCCCATAGATCTATAGTATGTACTCCAGCAAGCGCTTTAACACCTTCATTCGTTACTGAAGTATTGTTAAGATGTATAGTGTGAACACCAGCAAGAGCCTTAATGCCTTCATCTGTAACTGAAGTGAAACCAAGGTTTATAGTATGTACTCCAGCAAGTGCTTTCACACCTTCATCTGTTAGAGTGTTACATAAAACAAGGTCAATTGTATGAACCCCTGCGAGTGCTTTAATGCCTTCATCTGTTACTGAAGTATCATTATGAAGGTAAATAGCTTGAACCCCCGCAAATCTTTTGACAATATTGTCATCAAAGCAACCACCAGTAAGTACAATTGTAGTGTGTCTGAGAATGCCCTGGTGTTGTAGAACTGATTCTGCTTGACTTACGGTTGTAATGGTGATAGAATCGTAGCCAATAATATCGTGGACGATAGATGCAAGGAAATGGCAAGTCTGGCAGGCTGCAAATTGCGATTTGGTTGTTTGGCTTAATATCCGTGCTAATATCTCTGTAGGTAGCTGTAGTAACCACGTACTGGTGGTGTCATCGAGTTTAATGCGTCCTGAGGAAGAAAGCATAATAGCGTAGGTTTGAAGGTGTAGTTACTATGCGCCGTTTAGTACACGTGTTTTCTTGGTAGGTTAAATGACTGCAATGGTCTTTAGTAACTGTCTTTTTTTTTTACCCTCTATTTTCTCGTGATTGGTAATTTGCCAACTTTTTTTGTCAATTTGTCAATTCTGTCAACTATCTCTTACTATGTAGTGCAGGTAAGATGTGTGCTTGTAATAGGTAGTGATACCTCCAATAATATTCTGGTGTCATGGCATGGAAGTACAAATCACGTGGTTTTTTTTTTCACTGTAGGTTTGATCTACACAAGCTGTGTTACTTGTATGTCATTTCTACGCGTAGAAAAGCGCTGTAGCAGTATCTATGCTACCATTGAGTATTTTTAGGCTGAGTTTTTTACACAAAGGGTAAACTTGCTCTAACAGCGTTTGTTAGATGCATTTCCGTGTTTTCTGAAAGTTTGCGTGAGACTTAATAAGATTGAACACACAATTAAACACTAGCAATGCTAACAGCACTAGAAAGATGCCCCACACGGCCAGCAACACCAACAATGGGCAATATTGGATTGCTGACATGGATGGAGTGCAATACTCCTATTTTTTATTGTTCTCCTCAAAAAAGATGGGCTCGGCAGTACAGTCCCATCAGACATGCTGAAAAAGGCAATTTGACCACATGGTATTACCGTTGTAAAAACCGCCGTAAGTGCAAAGCTAAATTACAAATACTCTCAAAACATGGAAGAGGCACGTCAATACTAAACATAAAGGAAACTGAAGGTATTTTTATTTGTTTTAAACAAAATGGTAAATATATTTGTTTAGGACATGTAAACGAGTGCTGTCCTGTGCACATATCGAAGCTGAAGCTCAATAATAGCGTTAAAAGGAGTATAGAACAAGATATTGAAAGAGGGATACCTCCGCTTAGTGTGGTACGTCAAATTATTCTAGACACTACCCTTATCATTTTCTGTACAGTATAAATCATTTTTGGAGAATGATGCTCATGATCCGCTGAATTCGTCAGAAATACCTAGCACGGACAACATGGCATACCTTGCGCGTAAGGTACACCGTAGGCACGAAATGCACCACGAGGTATTATTTTTGGTTAATTAGAAATGTTTTTACACTAACACAAACTAGGTGTACTCAAACATTCGGTTAATGCATCCTTTGTCCTCACGAATTGTTCAGGCAACGAATGATGTCATATCATTTGTTCACCCTGAGTTAAACACTTATTTACGTGATTTTGATAATAGTGTACTCTTTGTTGATGGCACCTATGGAATAGCAGATATTAATGCGCAGGTGAGAGCTACACAGGCACAACTCTTCTTTATTTTTTTTTGTAGGCTTTGTTTTTTTGGGTGAAAGCAGAAGGAGCTAAGCGTACTAAAGGAACCTGCATTAGCTTTGCAATCATGCATGCCAAGAACCTTCCTGAGTATGAGTATGCATTCATGCATCTAAAAAGTGTATGTGGAGTGCCTTTTCAGCGGTTGATGACTGATGGAGAAACAAATATGAAACGAGGTAAACTTTTTTGTATTTTTTGTTTAGAAGACTCATATTTTATTCAGCAGCTGTAAATGTACTGGGCCCTTTAAAAATATCCCAATGTATCTACCATATTGCTGAAGCGCACAGAAGAAAGCGTTCAGAGCTGGGTATGAAGAAAGAAGGGCGTGAAGAGGAGAATAGATGGTGTAAGTTGGTGTCAACAACTTTACTATATGAAAAAAATGAGAAAAAGTTTTATCGTTATTGGAATTCCTTTCAGAAGGAAGCACTTGAAAAAACAAATGACTGTAGAGCATACATTAAGTACCTAGCCAACACATACATGAATGTTACTGATGAAGTCACCAAGTACGTTATTCAATACTTGTTTATTAATTATTGCTTTTTTTTTTACCTTACATTTTTTATACCAGATGTCCTCCATCTACATGGGCGCTATGGACAGTTACTGATACCCCTTGGGAGCATACGCGTACCAATAACATCAGTGAGGGTAACAACAGTGCTGTTAAAAAGGTGCTCTCATATGAGGGTACAAGGAAACGTCCTTGTGATGTTGTTTTTTCTTCACTGGTAAAGTTTGCTACTTGCAGCTTAAAAGATGGTCAACGCACAGTTATTGGAATAGCTGTGGGCACACCTAAGAGTGTCACTTTAAAGAGGCGAAAAGATCAAGCTGAGAAAATTGAGAAGAGGTGTAAGTGACCAATACTGTTATGGTCTATGAAATTAACATTGTCAAAGTGAAGAAACTAAATACCCCGCTTTTGAAAATTAAAGCACAAAGACAAGCAAAAAGAGCTGCTAAAAAAAAAAAGATGGAGAAAAAGCAACGCCTCCAACATAATCAACGTCTTAAAGCTCCATTAAAGGTAAGTAAGAAGTTTTTTGGTTAATTAACATGACTGCAGCTACGAAGGAAAAAAACCATAACAATTAAAAAAAGTGTACTCAAAAAGTATCTCGCCAACCAACTTAAATAAATTTTATTGACTTTTAATTTGTTCTATTACGTACATACACTTTATTTTGATTTATAACGGCATATAAGTCCACTGAGGGGTGATTTTCAGTATCTGAAACAATTGAAAATGGTATTGTCGCTGAAAAAAAGTTTTGTCAACAAAATATTACACGTGTTCACACCTTTACCCAAAGCCAAAATCAGAATTCAAATACTATTCCATTGCCTTACATGTATCCAATGTAACTGTAGTCAAGTCAATCAACAATATAGCATGGTCAGAGTCATTGATAGCGGATTGACAAATAGTTGACAAAAAAAAGTTGACAAAAGTTGGCATTTTCCTAGTCACCTATTTTCTGAATACACTACTATTTCGTGACTGCCCTTTTTAATACAATATGACTTACGTACATTAAGGGTGCGGTGACTCAAAATATTGAACCCGCTTTTGGCCGCGGAATTGTAAAACACGTGTTTTGCTTTTAACAACAAATAAATGGCGTGATATTGCCGCTGATTTCTCCAATGACGAATACGTTGCTTAGTGGAGAAATCAGCGGCACTATCACTAATGTTTGCCCGGAAAACGCTTATAGGTACGTTAAATATTTAACACGGTTGACTGAGGCTTTTGATGTTGGTGATGACGCCCAATAACGCCACGAGAACTAAATTCGTTATATTGTGTACGTTATGATTCCACACCATCATAAAACACCAAAACACTAACAATGGACAACCCAGGAGAAGTACTAGCGAGATTGCCAAATATAAAAAGATTGCCGACTAAGTACAATTATCAAGGAAGGCGACAAACACTTGAGGACATTATGCACCAAAGAAGTCAGATTTTCTTAAAACCGGTGATCCTTTTCATGCTTATCAGCGAGTTTTGGCCAATGACCTTAGGATTGTTCCTCTTGAGATAGCAAGACTGAAGCTTGCATTGATGATGAGGAATACCGAGAGAACAGGTACTTGCTTTAATTATTTTTTTTTGATGAAAATCAAAAATTTATTTCTCCTCTTCCGCTTATTAGGTACTCTAACTTTTTACTCTCATTGACTGTTCTTTATTGTAGAAAGTGGATGTCTTGTACTTACAGCTAACAACAGAAAGGACAATTGGGGATATCCTAGAGCTAAGATTGGTTACAAGAATTTCAAAATGGGACATTTGGTGAGATATTGCCGTGCTGGTTTTACTATTTACACTGAGGTTCCTGGTCTTGATGGAGATGACAAGTACATCATTTGGTCTGGTGTCAATAGAAGCAGGATTGATCTTAGCCATCGTTGCCACAACAAAGAGTGTATTGATTGTGAGCATGTGGTTTTTGAACCTTCTGTTGTAAATGTGGCCAGAAACAATTGTGCTTCCGCAGGCCAATGTTTCCACCATAGATACAATGGCATTCAATTACCAGATTGTATCTTGTAAACAAATTCTTGTTTCCAATAAAGGAATTTCTCAGTCATACAAATTCTATGTAGTAGGTACCTAAAATATTTACTTTGCTAGACCACCATTGGCAGCGAATATGATGCTATTATCACGTGATTTGTTCTTTCTGTTTTAGGTATTACAGTTTCCGTCAATTGACCTTTTCCTTAATATATCATCCTATTGATTGCACACTTCTGGTCACACAAATTCTGCATATAGGTACCTATGCGTATTTATAGCGGTTCTGGAATAAAATGGACTATTTTCTATGGCCTCGCATAGCCATTTCAAGCCCCTGAGCACAAGCGCCTTGGTGGATTACATGGCCAAAAGTTTTCGTTTGTCGCTAGCTGTATGAGTAACTGAAAATTTGCCAAAAAACAGCTAACTTTTTTACCCACGTTTAAATTTTGCTTATACTCTCTCAAACGCTTTACCCACACGTGTGGATATCATTTATATCCGTAACTGCTTACAAGATAAATCGTTTTATGTACTTTTCGTTTAAACTTTGTCAATAACGTCTCGCACGTGTGCTCGGCACTTTTTAAACCCCTACCCCTAAAAGTGTTTATTTTAAAATAGGTTTTGACTTAAAAAAAGTATAATCGACTTTTTACTGACATTAATATTACACTCATTCACTATTGAATTTTTTTAACTTACTTCTACGACAAATTATACACTGTGTTATTAGTCTATTCCTCAAATATTTTGTCATACAGTAATGTTTGACAAGTGATTTGCACAATTTCAAAAAAAGTAAAAAAATTATTTTTCTTAGTATGTATTCCAGCCGCTCAATTCTCAGGTATGTTATTCCCTCGCCATGTGCAAGGATGCTCAAAAAAAAAAAATTGAACTAGATGAATTTCTGTCATAGTGGAACCGGGGTGTTAAGTGAAATTAAGTCTCACCATTGGCAGCGAGATCACTACTAGACACTTACACAATAGTTGTGTTTAAGTCATTGGGGTATAGGTACTCTAAGTGTTTTAGTCACAGCAATTAAATAAACTAAGTGTGTACCACAAGGTAACATTCAGTAAACCATTTTAATAGCAGCTATTGTCTACGTGGTAAAAACCACGTGGTCAAAGGCACTATTCAATGAACAACAAGTAACGGATCATAACACATGTGTACAATGGCTTCCAATGCCCTGATTGTATCATTTTCTAAATAAACAACTGGTATAGGTAGTCTAAGGCTTTACCACCATTGACCATTGGCAGCGAGTTTGTTTTGCTTTTTTAGTGATGTTTTTTTTTGTTTTGTTGCCTCATGTTGCCTAGTAAACTGTGATCTGGTATCACAGTTTGCGTCTATTGAGGGATCACTTGTACCTTTTTCTATTAAGTTGTCTGGGTATAGGTATGCTAACTGTGTTAAGTTACTGCACCCTTAAGTGGTGGCCACGTTTTTGTTTGTGAAATGTAGCTCCTTTGATACCTTAGGTTCTTTGTAATAGCAATGTTACAAACGAAATAGAATAGTGAATATTTTGGAGTCATTTAGAAGCGGATAAATTTTAATCAAGGAAATTTTTTTTGAGCATTCAGAAAAACTAATATTTAGTCAAACAGGTAAAGTGTCCCAAAACATGTAAAATGTCCCAGAAAAAAATGGTTAAGTTTTTTTTGTACAGGTCTAAAAAAATATACCAGTTTTTTTGGTATATACCACTTTTATACCACTTTTTTATACCAGTTTTTTATGGTATATACCAAAAAAAGTGGTATATTTTGACTGAAATATACCAAAAAAAGTGGTATATTGACCAAATATACCAACAATATACCAAAAAAAACAGGTATAAAAACAGAAAATATACCACTTTTTTTCACCAGAAAAAAAAAAATATACCACTTTTTTATACCACTTTTTTTAGGTATATACCACTTATATACCACTTTTTTATACCAGTTTTTCATGGTATATACCACTCTTATATACCACTTTATGCTTACTTATGGTACACCTGCAATTCCAGAAAATACACTTTATTTAATACACAGTTTGTGAGTTACAAGTTTTGGACAATGTCCACTACAGTTACATTACTATGGGCGTCTGGAAAATTTGTCCATCTCCATGATCTTGCTGTACCTACTGTAAAAACATGCTGCGCACCTAATGAAAGTGGTCCCACCTGAATCCATCAATTACTAAGGCCTACGGAGGTCGGTTAATGTATATCAAACGAAAATAAAATAAAACTTTGTCTGGTACCCACGAACGTCTGTATAATACCTGCAATATAGTTTCCTTAATGTAGATACTGGAATCAGGTCCTGCGGTTCGAATGAGCTTGGTTTGGTTAGATTCTATGATATACTAAGGTACCTACGCACCGTTTAATGTATGACGTCTATGATCATTCAACAAGAAAACCCATTACCAAAAAGCTCCTTAATGACCTTCTTGAAGCATACCATAAAAGTGGTATATACCAATAAAAAGGTGGTATATACCACATACCATAAAAAAATGGTATATACCACTTTATATACCATTTTTAGAAGGTCTCATTATGTGAATGAAAAGTGGTATATACCACTTCCATATACCTCTTTTTTATTCACTTAATTTCTAAAAAAAGTGGTATTTCAAAATGGTATATACCAGTCCATATACCATTTTGTTGAAAAAAGTGGTATATACCATAAAAAAACTGGTATATACCACTTTAATTTTTAGACCTGTAATTCTGTTTTTAATGTTGTGCTGGTATCATATTTTTTTAACAGTTCGAGACAGTTGTAGCAACACTGTTGTGCACCCAATTACATTGTGATAGTTTGGATGAGCCTTTGTTTCCTAGTGTAATATTCTACTTTTGTCCTATTTCCAATGTATTACTAATATCATCTGCCAAGGTAACACTATGCTCGTAATGTAATGTGGTATTGATGACCACTATACACACCTAGAATCAAAATTCCTAAAATTTGCATACTTGCTTCAGGTGCCTTTTTTTGGGAATGTCTTTGCAGTATAAAATTAATTTTTATTGTATACGCTCTCCCTACTGTTCTCAATATTCTGGGTGGGTTTTTTCTGCTTGCATGTATGCACTATCCCATTTCCTATTGATTCTGTACCTGAACTATAATCTCTATTTGTTAGTGTGTATGAATTGTAGCCAAAAAATAGTGCATGAAATGTGTACACATCCCCAGCCTTCATGTTGCATAAGAACTTTTTTGAGTGATTGATAAGCGGTACCATACGCAATATATATTCTACAGCATATTTAAAGATGTCAAATTTATAGTCAGTATGCATGAAATATTAAAAAACGAATTTAAGCCATTTCTTTTTTTTTTTCTCCAAAAAATACTTTGCAATGGTTTAGGTATACACCAAAGACTTTTCAAGCGTTTTAATTAATCCAAGCGAACGTATCTATAGATATTGCACGATATATATGCTCAAATTAAGAATCAAACTTTCTGTCGTAGCTGCAGCATGCTCACTCTAACTATTGCACATTATTTTATTGCACAACTTGTTGTGGCTAGTGAACAGCTGTAAATAGGTTACTGAAAACCAATCACATACACACACCACAAAAATATCATAGGTTCACTGGATAGATGTTGTAAATGGTAAAGTTTTTTCAGACAAGCAGATCAACAAGTATCAAATACTAGCAGAATAGTGAAAATATTGAGCAAAAAAAGTGTTCATTTCATATCATGGAACCACATCAACTTTAATACTGTTTCCTGCCCAGTATTTGATGATATAGTTGAGGTAACATGAAACTAAAAATTGGACGATTCCGTCCATGTGAAAGCGAAATTCAAAAGGTTCAGTTTATGTTGACACTTTTTCAGCAGATTCAGTGAGAACAATGGAGTGCACCTTGCAATTAGCCAAGGTCAAAAAATCCAATGTGATATTCCCCATAGGGGTTGTGGAGATAATATCACATTGCATTTGCTTTGTTGATATTCTTACCTGGTGAGTAAATTTGTGGGAAAGCAAAAACATACTAGTAAGAAAAAGTAATGTGCACTCTTTCGAGAATAGCTTGAATTTATTGTTGGAATTAGTTGTAGGTTTTAATTCTTTTGTATTACAGTCAACAGCATAGCGCCAATGGGTAGAGATAATATTGGGAAACAGAATCACTTCACAACAGAAATCTGATAAACTTTTATTGAGTAGTAGCAATCAATGTCTCCTTTCAGTATTGGTTTGTTTTTTGGGGAACACACAACCCACAAGTTACGGGATGAATACAGAGAACACACGCATAAGATGTACCAATTGGAAGAGTATCCCTCAAGTTTTTTTTCTTATTTTCGTTAACAGTAAATTTTTAACGTTCAATTTCTCTGCACGTGTTGGTTATCACGTGCTCTTTTGCAGTTAATTCTGGTACAATTATAAGCGTGCACCTTCTCCACTTAAAACTAGGTTCCGTGACATATCAGGCTCCTCATTTCATCAGCCTCAAAATTTTACCGCATCAAACACGTTGTTTGTGCGGCGACCTCGTTTTGATTAGTTAGAGCTCTGTTTGTGAAAAAAAATATTTGGGACACTTTACCTGTTTTAGGACACTTTTCATGTTTGACTAATTTGTTTTATTCGCTTTTGTTTGATTTAGAGGTCCCATTAACAGTAAAATCCAAAGAACAACATAACGCGTTCTTTATTCGTTTAGTTCTTATCAAAAAAGGTACTGTAATCTATTTCCAGCAAATATAATCAAGTTACGTTTCAATAAAATATTTACAATTTCTTCCAACTCATCATCAGAAAGAGGTGTTTTTCCTTTTTTTGTGACACCATTAATAGAATTCTTAAGCTTCCTCTTGTTCTTTGGTCTTCCTTCAGGAGATCCTAGAAAGACATAAGCGAAAAAACCAACCGAGGTGTAACCCAGCAAAGGGAAACTTGTGTTACCTTTGCTTAACATTTCAACAACTTTCATCACGTGATTACTTAAGTCACCAATAGGTGCTTTTGGTTTTTCGTTTATGCTTGATGCTATAGCTTTATCAATCTCAGGGTGATCTTCCAGGCCACTCAATTTTGAACTCAGTCTAATCATCTTCGGTAGTCCAGCAGCGAACAAGAAACAAGGTCGGCTAAAACGAAAAAAAAGTCAGGAAAGAATGTCTCCATGTTTTCTGATTTTTTTCTTACCCAAGTTGACGAAGATGGTACAGTACGTTCTGCATTCCTTTGTCCTCAGAAATAATAAGAAACGGTACTTCTATAGGAGCTATTTGATGCATTAACCCTGTATACAGTGCAAGTGCAAAATCACTGGCGTTTGGTGCAACTTTTGGAGTGAAGATAACACGCATTTCTGCAAGGAACGTGGTTAGTACGAATCCTGTAGATGCTACTATCAAGGATATGTCTGTACCTTGGTTTCTGTATTTTTCTGCCATCATTGGGAGCAATCGTGTTGACACCTTAGGAAGTGCCTGGAGGAGAATAAGACAATAGTTCGAAAGATATTTCTTGAACAGAGAAAAACTCCGTTCTAGATGAAGCCATGAATCGGGTTTTGGCTTAAAAGGCGTACAGGGCCACCAAATAAATACGACAAGCAGCTTTTACATTCTGGTTCAACAATATGAACTAGTTCGGAGCTACAATTGTCTAGGTCGAAGAAAAGTATATGAGATGGTTTGTAGTGTAGTGTAAGGAGCTTTGCAGGATCATTTGTAACAAACAATGAGTTTGCCTGCGTAAATGTTATTTAAATACTCTACAAGGAGGCTTTAACGCGCCTGGTGCTCCTCTTTGTTCCTATTAACGGGCTCTTTTCGGTTATTTTGCTCTTCTATTACTTTTTTGCTATCTGACACTATAAGATTCAATGGAAGCCTTTCTGTTTCCTGATACTCGAATTGCTTTGCTATTTGCGCGTCTAGGTCCTAAAACGCTTAGAAAAATTGTTAGTACGTTTTATAATGTACCACACGATTTAATGGTTGTTCAGTATCACCATCGTGCGTTGTAACGTGTATTAACAAATCTGAAAGATTAAACGACTTGAAACAGTACGGACAGTTCTCTCTATCTTCCATAAGGGCAGGTAGGTACAAAATAGTAAATTCTGTTAAGCAATGTCTGATGGCATTACGTGAAATTTCAGTTTTGATGTTTTACATCATATTTACACGTGGCGCAGTGTTCTTTGTTTATTTGACGCCAACAAGCCAGCTACAAGTTTATTGCTATGGCAATGAAGCTTAAAATTTTGCAAGTTTCGTGTCATTTACGTTGAAAACTTGTACAGTTTTCACATGCGAATTTTTGCAAGAAAACTAGCAGAAAAGTCGGCCTTCGTTACCTCTTGTTTACATCGAAACACAACCAATAATGCTCATCCATTGAAAAATAGTATACAAAGCGGTACAGCATCTAGAAATCACATTCAGTGTTATCAATTAAGATTAATATTTTGGGGTTTTTTTTAAATGGTTTTATTGAACTAGTATTGTTTGGGTTGTGTACGAAATAACAAGACTATTGTTTGGTGTTTTATCTGAGTTAGGAGGAGATGTGAGAACATCTCAGATTTCCATTTGTACAAATCTAAACGAAGCTGTATGTAGCAAAGTCTTTTCAATAGGGATGTTTCATTTGCCTTTCGAAATCAATCAATTTCAGTTTCCTTGCAATACTTAGCACATTCCTTGGTCGTCCTACAATTGTTCGAATTTGTTAGAAAATTAAGTGAGTGTGGGATTTGATCTGAAATAACACTATTTTGTGGTAGTGCCTAAGCCAGATTTTTCGAGACGGTTTGTGAACATAGGTAGCCTTTTGCAAATCTGCAAGCTATACTATTAGTGTATCCTTATGTAGTACTTTATGTGAGCATAAGTGTAGAAAGTCACGTGTGCAACAAATCGGGAGTGGCCTTTTAAAAAGTTGGGTTTCATAAAATAAGGCTATTTCATATCAAATCTGTGGGACAACGAATGCAAGCAAGTAGAGGACTCGGTTTGCTTTCGGTCACAATTTGTCGGGCATTGCAATGGTGCGGTTTATTTGATGTAGAAATAAAAAAATAGCCATAATTCCATTTAAAAAACATGAATGAATATAGATTATTTCAACGCGTTTGAACAGAGTGGACCAAACTGTCCTTTTTTTTCTTTCGGTATTGTTTTGGTAGAAGCTTTCGTTAAATTGTACAACCCAAATTTTGGAAGCTATTGGGCACGCATAGGGTTCCGGAATGCGTATCCGCAATTTCTTGGCTTTTTGACAAAATACTACCCAAGCTTGAACTAGAATCCCCACTTGTTGACCGGGAAAGAAATTCCGGAATACTACATAACCCTATGAATCCATTACTAAAAAACCCGACAAACTTAATGTGTCAATTCCTAAAAATAACAATCCGTTTAATAAAACACTCATGAATGTTAATTAGCTCTCTACACGTAAAGACTGGACAGGTTTAGATTTAGTCACACCAAAACCACATAATCATACTTAATTAAGCACACAACAGCTAAATTTAGTGCTATTAAAATCATAAAAGCTATTTTCGTACACACAACGCAACATGTACAACATACAAGCTGTTGTATCTTTCTGTTTTGTAGTCGCATTCCTGCAACTAGCAGTCACTCAGACTCTAATACATGAATTTAACTTTGACGGCAACCTATCAGATAGTGTTGGTAATGGGTATGCTGGAAACGCCTTTTGAATGATTTTCTGACTGTTTCTCGAAATAGAAACTTAACAATAGGCATACCGGAGGTCTACAACATGACAGAGGGCTGTTTAGAGCTTCCAGATACTACAAACCCATTTCTGATACTAAACAACCCTGTCACGCTTATAAACAACCCATACACTATTGTAATACAACTTGATATTGATTTATCAACTTCCGCTGCGTGGGGGAGAATCCTTGGATGGGATATTACCTCGGATGCTGGATTTTACTTTAATGGGAACGAGCTTAATCTTGCTGCTTCTGCAGATCCTTCTAGAACTAGTTCGCTTCAAAGTGGTTTTATGTCAATCTTTTTCGCGTACGTCAGCAACCAAATTGAGTTCAAAAACACATGTTCAGTTTACTAACTTTTTGTTCATTTCAGGTATGATCCTTCAACACGAAATGCTACTTATGGTATTATTGAAGATTCATCAATACTGGAATCAACTATCAGTTCTTCTTTACCAACTATTACAGATACAGTACGAATAATGACAGATGAAAATGGCGGAGGCGAGCATTATAAGTCTTGTGTGTATACAGTGATGTTCTATTCTGGAGCTTTTATTCCAACACTGAACACGCCCCCATTTACTAGACGTCCGAGTGCTCCAACTACTATACCTCCGACTACTGCGCCTCCAACTACTGTGCCTCCGACTACTGCGCCTCCGACTACTATACCTCCAACTACTATACCTCCAACTACTACAACTCCGACTACTGCGCCTCCGACTACTGCGCCTCCGACTACTGCGCCTCCAACTACTATACCTCGGACTACTACAGCACCAACTACCATGCCTCTGACTACTACAACACCAACTACTGTGACTCCAAATACTACCCCAACAACCGAACCGCCAACTGCTGCCCCAACTGTACCTCCAACCACTCTAACAGGTGTAATTCAAACAAATGCACCTACTTCTGTATCACCTACAACTATTTCTCCAACGACTGATCAACCAAGTACACCGGGAGCAATATCTTGCTCTTACATTTCAATACCTTCACTAACTGTGTTGTTTGTTACTATATTTGCATTACTTGTAATATAATAAAGTCATCGCACATGTTTGTTTTGTTGTTTCTTTAATAGCCTTGTCAAACTTTAAATTTAGTATGTACAGCTTCAAGGGAAAGTTAAAATAAAACAATAAAGTACCATGCTGTGTGATGTAATAAGTCACCATACTCTGAACCTTTCATTTGCGTTATTTCTTTTCTTGTTGTTTTCTTAGCTAACATAGTCAAGAACTACTGAGATTCTAGTACTAACAGGATATGTTTGACATTTATAGTGGTTTAACTTTGAAGAGTTATGGCAAAGCAAGTTGCTTTTTGATAATTGCTGGAACGCCTCAGATCTATGAAAGTGGAACTTTGAAGCAAAGGTTGTATGTGATGGTAGTGATAGTCGAAATATGTTTTAGATTCAGAGTATGAGTTTCACAATTGCAATAAGTCTAAATAAGGTTCACTATAGAAATGTAGAATGAAAATAACCAAGAAAGCTGTTGTGTTATAAGATGAGCATTCATAGTAAGGTTTAGCAAGTCATAGTAAATTGTAAGGTTTGAGCTAAGAATCGACGCTAAGAATAAGCCGACAATAACAGTATTCGAATGTTAAAGAAATAGTTCTGAGATTAAGAGGTTCTAAATAAACTCAGAAAAAAAGACAGCGAGCAGTAAATAAGCAACAGCGTAGAAGTAAAATGGTAGTTTTTGTGTACAAGTTTACAAACAATAACCCAGAAAGCAGCAAACAAGCGACAGCGTAGAAACGGAAATTAATATGATTTTGAGTTGGTCACATTATTGTAATACAAGACGAATACGTGTGGGGTAAAATAAACGCCGATATGTTAGAAAAAGGAGCAGGATACGTTTTTCAATGGCACTTGATGTTCGTATGGTGTTTAACAAAAAAGGGTCAAATATTTGGCCGAGAACGCTTATATGGTACTTTCACCGCTATAACACGCACAATCAAGTGACTACTGTGCTTGGCGAGATAATTGTGAAACAAAAAAAAGTTAACTTAATCACGTGTGATTTAGCATGTTTCCAACAGTTTTTTTCATTAATTTCAAAACAACCCGACAGTTACAACAACTAAACAAAAATGTCCGGAGCAATACTTAAACATCCTGAACGTAAGAGTGGACTCAGTGAGTACCGTCTACTTGGCAAATCAGGTATGTCACGCCATAAAGTGCGCTCATTTTCTTAACTTCCACTTCAAGGCCTTCGCGTATCGCCTCTGTGCTTGGGTATAATGACTTGGGGACAACATTGGAAAGCTTTCGGTATGTTATTCTCTATCTTCAACCTGCTCCATCTAATACACCTGAAGGAGTCCACATGGAGAAAGAAGAAGCCAAGAAGGTCTTTAAGCATTTCATTGCTGAAGGTGGTAATTTCTTTGATACCGCAGTCAATTACCAAAACGGCCAATCTGAGGAATGGTTGGGCGAATTTATGGAAGAAGCTGGTAACCGCGAAGAGGTACGCAATGTGAAAAAATCACAATACCAACTTCTTGTTGTGAATGAAAATGAAAATAGTTTCCTTTTTTTTCCTCCGTTGTTGAAAATTGTTTCTAAGTTTTTCTCGTTTGTACTTGGTCTCATTCTCTTTTTCGTAGCTCGTCATTGCGACCAAGTTTAGCGCACCTTTTTTTGGCGTTCCAGTGAACATTAACCATGCTGGAAACGGTTTAAAGAACATGTTGTACTCAATAGATTTGTCGTTGAAGAGACTTAAAACATCATACATTGTACGTCAAGCAACATCTTTTGTTGAAACATTCACGTGCTGATTCTTCTTTTAGGATGTTTTATATGTACACGTATGGGACTACACCACACCTATCGAAGAAGTAATGCGTGGTTTGGACACTTTGGTAAGTAATCCCTTCTGGTTTTGAGACGGAAAACAGACAAAGAATTTGTATTAGACATGTTCTTTAAATCATTGACGGTTTTGTTGTGTAGGTTCGTTCTGGTAAAGTTCGATACATTGCAGTGTCTGATACACCAGCTTGGGTTGTTTCTTACGCTCAAGCAATCGCTGATAAATATGGATGGGCGTAAGTGCATACAATTTTCCCTTCTATGTAAGGTTGATGTTCTTCTTAGCAAGTTTATCGCTTACTCAGGCCGCTACAACGTTGGCGATAGAGAGTTTGAAGCTGATGTGATCCCAATGTCTCTTCAAATGGGTCTTGGCGGTGTACCGTGGGCAGCTCTCGGTGGTGGAAAGTTTACCGGAAGATTTTTGCGTGGACAAGAGGTACATCTTTATAACAGTCGGAGAACCATGTACTAAATTATGATACAGGCAGGAGAAGGTCAAAGGATGGTTCAAATGAGCGAAAAGGACTACGACATTGCTGACGAACTTGTCAAAATCTCAAAAGAACTCGAATGTACTCCTTCTCAAGTTTCATTGAACTGGGTACTCCAACAACGTGGTATCACGTCTGCTCTTGTTGGTATTTCGAAAGTTCGTCATTTGAAGGATAACATTGGTGCTTTGGAGAGTAAATTCAGACTCACTAAAGGTACTTTCTTAATCTTTTGGAGAAGACTTCAACACTAACACGTGATTTTTTCTTGATTAGATCATATGGAACGTTTGGCCAAGGTTGCTGACTACAAGGTACCTTTCCCACATAGCATGTTGGGTGGTACTAAAACAAGTGAAATCTACTGGATCAAACCTGCTGGCAAGATTGTTGACGGGTATTCAAACTGTTGATATCTCCAACCAATTTGTGGAGATTCTAGCTAAAAAAAAAAGACAAGTTAAATGTATGGAAAGGGCAGTAGAGGCTATAATAATGAAGGCTAGTGTAAATAAGCACAATATCTTCTTGTATTATATTTAGCCAAGTATACTGAACAATAAAGCATTTATCTATCACGTACTTGTTTTAGCTAAAAATATGTCACCAATTTTGACATGATTTCAATTGACTGTTTATGCTGTACCGAGAAACAGTATTTCTAAAAATGGCTCAAAAGCGATGCTGTACCATTACGTTAGGGACACTTATTCATAAACTTGAGGAAGAATGTAAGGTTGTGGTGCACCACAAATACAGTTAATTTGACCAAAAAAAAGGTGAAGCCTACAAAGTTGACTTTTTTTATCTTTATTCATTGTTAACTGCATCGTCACACGTGTACAACAATAAGAAAGTACCTGATACACATATATTCATTTCTTCCAATGATTCCTTGGCCTCAAGATGACCGAACCTATACAGCTTTTAGCAAGCACACAAATACAAGTTTTATTGGCATACTTTTTAATAAACTCCGGAATGGTTGTATCAACAGCTACAAACAGTAAGTTAGAATAGGTACATCTTGAGTACATGAGAAAACGTACTGTTGTGAGAGTATGGGTTGCGTCCGACTGCCCTAATTTCGTTAACCAGGGGCGAGCGCATCTCGAAGTATTGCTAGAACACGATTTAGGTTAACTACATGTTTTGTAACTCACATTAGGGTTCAACATCTGGCTTGGCGCCTTTCCTTCAAGGAGTTGCTGATTTTGATTTGGTTCAGCCCTGGATATGCAAGCGTTGAACACATGAGAGAAAAGCAACTAAAAGGCTCTTATGGCGTTAAACATACATTCTGTTTGTTTGACAGTTTAACCTTCTTTGAATATTAAAGCTATCGTATGAGTAAATCAACTAAGTATCCTTTAAGTTTGACACACAAGGTTGCCAAGCATTCACTAAACTATTTGACTTAGCGCCGAAATTGAGAATTGTACAGGATTCTTACTATTCGAAGATCTGCATGCTTGTCTATGTTAGTCCTTTCAATGAAACATAACAGGAAAAAGAGTTTGGCCACAACAGAGGTGAGTGACAATGACGTAGTTGGCTAATCTGTTAACCCTTTTATGGCGGCTGCAGAGATTTTGATTGGTCGCTAGTTGCCATCGTGATTGACGTTGTATTGTCGTTCTTTTCTGGTCAATCCAAAAGTTTGAAATGTGACGTCTTGTTTTCACATTTGTTTTATCCATAATTGTGTATACAAGTCAGAGCGTAGTCTTTTCTAACAATATGACAAGACACCTGTATTGCTTTATTCTTTGTTTCTCTTCAATACTATTACTCCACTATTGCAAAGCAACGCCCTGGGTTCATAAGTGGGATACATTATCAGATATGCTTTATATGCACGGCACAAATGGGAGCGGTATGTTAACAGATGCTCAAATAAAGTTCATGGCAACAAACTACAAAATAATTACGTTTGGAAATTGCTTTGGATCTTTCAAGTATGGTACCACAAATGAAGAAGCTGTGCTAAAAGCTGCTTCTGAAGTAAAGGTAAATCACGTGATACAAAAACGAAAGGTTAACGTATTTTTCAGGCGGTTAATCCAGACGTAAAAATAATTTTTTACTTCAAGTCGGATATTGGCGAACAACTCGCAGAGTGTTCTAGTGCTTCTAAAACGTGGTTACAAAATGAAGATAAATGGGCTCTTCGTGATGATAAAGGCAACATCGTTTACCATAGTAGTACGCTTTATAACGTAATAGAATACGCGCTTATGTCTTTACTAGACTCGGTAATGTTTGACCCAACTAAACAAGATTTTGTTGACTTTTTTGTTGGCCATTTAGTGGATCTAGCAAAACATCGCCTCAGTAATGGAAAGGTAATAATTGACGGATTCTTCCTTGACGGCATGCCAAACTCTGATACGCAAATATCAAACCTTACAAAAGCGGAAAATGACGCTCACAACAAAGCTCAAACGGCAATGATAAGAAAATTGCAAGATTCATTAAATGGACTTGGAGAAAACCAAAAAGCTCTAATGAACGGCTTAGACAGCGATTACGCTCTGAATCTTCACGTTGAAGGAGGATCAGCGTCAATGGTTGATCACTTTGCTATACTTCAGTTTCTTGACTCTAAAACTGGAAAAATGATACCTGAAGCCATGCAACACCTCTTATTCGAAGTAATAACTTCTCCATTGAACAGTAACCGCACTCTCGAGATAAAGAGTTGGCCTGGACCGCTTATTCATCCAAAGACATGGCCTAACAATACCATCCCTAAAACACCTGCAGGATTACGACAGATGATGACTGACGAGTTTAATAATGCGTTATCGTACTTTTTACTCATTGCGGAGGAGAACCACTGGTGGGGATACTCATTATTCTGGGGAATCTCGGATTATATCCCTTATGGAAAAGATCACACTTGTCCAGATAACTTTTATCCGCACTTACATTGTAAACTTGGTGCTCCAAAAGGTCCAGCAAAACGTGTTTCAAACACGTGGGTTTACACTCGTGAGTTTGAATTTGCAAGCGTTTATGTTGACTTGTCAAACAGAGCTGTATCAAAAGTAACTTGGCACGACTGCTAAATCTCAATAAAGTCAACCTTCATTCGTCAGTTTTTTTTGATTTTGTTGCATGACTAAAAGACGTTTGTAATGTTGGAAATGAAACAAATGTCAAAAGGTGGAAAAAGTTTTCAAAGTAGACACTGATGACTGTGAAGTTAAAGACAACATGAGTTTGGTTCTTTTCTTTGCATGTCGTGATAGGTGTTAAGTCAACACTTGGTTTTAAGTTTCATGTTCCCTCACACACCAGAACTCTTGTACATACGGTCAATGTCAGATTTCAAGCAACGCAATTAATCATTTTAAAATTTCGTTTATTTATTCTACTTCTTTTCTTCCTTTTCTTTCTTCTCCTCTTCAATTTGTTCCTCAGTTTTATTTACTTGTGGCTTCATAGCAAGGGAAAAGAATAACCTCCTATACGCAAGGCGTTAATCAATGAATAATACATAAAATGGGACCATCAAGTTTCAATCTTCTTGAAGTCCCAACTGTAAGTAATTCAACAGTGGACGCATTTGTAGCTAATGTTCAAGTCTCTAACATTTGAACTATAGAGGCAGATGCTAATGCATTTATTGATGGACAAACAGCTTTTGTTGCAGTTGAACTAGGAAATGCTAACGCTTTGCTATTTTATACATTTCTCATAGTTATCACTGGTGCTACAAAATGGTTTTATTATATACGTCGCTCTAAAAAAGTAACCATGAAGGGAAGTGTGTAGAAACAAAAAACAAATACGAACTAATGTAAATAAAATAAATAAAACTAAAAGTCCCGAAAGTACCCTTCCTTAACACAAAATATTTCGTCTTGTGAAGTCAGATTACTTGTTAAAATTGAGTTGTATAGATATCATATTAGTTGATTATGTTTACCCACGTGCATGATCTACATATGGGCTGGTTAAATCACGTGGTTTGAAACGGCTAGATTCACAAAAAAGAAATTGTTGACTTGAAAAGCGCAGTGGCAGGTCACATTTAAATATGATAGAGTTGCAAGTTCTGTCAGAAGCGACAGATAGGTTAAAACATGGATTTTTTTTGCTAAAAGTCAGTCTGTCTCTAAACTTGAAATGAGACAGACAACAGTACTGCTTTCAAAACAGTAGCTTACCTGTATGTTAAAATTCATTTTGTATGTTGATTTCGGTGGTTAGCGTTATTGTCGGTCGCTACTTGAGGAAAAAACGAATTTATTAGTCAACATCCTGTAAATAAATTTTCCGATCATCTAACAATAACATAATAACAAACATAGCCACGTTTCGAGCGTATATTAGCAAAATGAATGAAGAAGAGGTTAGCCAGAACATTAGTGACCTTGTCGCGCTCCCCGTTGAACTAGTAGTTCATATTCTCAAACAAGGCACTTTTACACTTCGTTCCGCGCAAACTTGCCGCTTCTTGCGGGATATTGTCCATAACCACGTCGGATATCATCAAATTATTGTTAAAAGCAGTACCGAGGTGACGATGCTTTCTGGCAGTCCTTTATTGCAGAATACACCCATTCTGTTCTATAGGTATAGAGATGTAAACGACAATCAGTTGAGGTTACTAGCGGGAGTACATACAATCAATTTGTTTAGTTGTGAATCAATAACAGACGAAGGCATCAAGGCATTGGCTGGAGTCTATGACATTGGATTATCAGAGACAAACGTGACAGACGAAGGCATCAAAGCATTGGCAGGTGTACACAAAATAGATTTACGTTTTTGTGAATCAATAACAGACGAAGGCATCAAGGCATTGGCTGGAGTCTATGACATTGGATTATCAAGGACAAACGTAACAGACGAAGGTTTGAAGGCGTTAGCAGGTGTACACTCTATCTTTTTACAAGGTAGTCTATCAATAACAGACGAAGGCATCAAGGCATTGGCTGGTGTACACACGATTGGGTTAAGCGACACCGAGGTAACAAATGAAGGATTGAAGGCATTGGTAGGCGTACACACTATCAATTTGTTTCGCTGCAATGTAACTCATGAGGGCATCAAGGCGTTGGTTGGTGTACACAATATTAATTTATCGAATACAAAGGTAACAGATAAAGCTTTGAAGGCCTTGAAAGGTGTCCACACTGTCCAGTTGTATAGATGTAAATCAATAACAAATGAAGGCATTAAGTCATTGGCTGGAGTCTATGACATTGGATTATCAGAGACAAACGTGACAGACGAAGGCATCAAAGCATTGGCAGGTGTACACAAAATAGATTTAGATTTTTGTGAAAACATAACAGATGAAGGCATTAAAGCATTGGTTGGTGTACACACTATAAATTTGGAACACTGTGACGTAACAGACGAAGGCGTTAAAGCATTGGCTGGTGTACACACTATAGATGTATCATACACCGAGGTAACAGATGAAGGATTGAAAGCATTGGCAGGTGTACACACTATAACCCTGTATGGTTGCTCCTCAACTTCAAAAGAGGGTGTCCAGGCAGCCGGTGCACAGGTAGTAAGGGCAGATTTCATTGTATAACAGTGCTGTCTAGACTTATCATAGTACACTTTTTATTGCTTTGTTTTAACAAACAGAATAAATGAAAACAAAATTAGTCTTAATGTTATTACGTTCACGAAAAGCAGACAGCTATGTTTGCATTTAGTGTTTTTAGGCGAGTTAAAACTGTCAAGAATATTTATTTTGTCATGTGTCACAATTGTCAGTGTAATAACGTTTAAAGCAATACAATCACTAGAAATACTCTCTGTCAGTTGAATTGTTTCTTGGTGTAGTAGAAGTATCAAAGATTTTGCTCTAGCCAAGCATCAACCTCTGATAGCTTGTAGCCAAAAGGACCTTCACCTCCTTTGTACATTATCTTCTTGTTTTTAAGTATGTACAATCTAACATGTGATCAACTTCACAGTCACATGATAAACAAAAGTAAAAACTGTACCTCTCTGGTAGAGCTTGGTATGCTTTGTTTGCATTATCATCCATAAGATCAACAAATATCGGAACCTTAAAGTTTGGGTTGTTTGTTTTAAAGTCTTCAATGATACCAATACGATCTTCAATATCCTTGGGCATACGATAACATACTTCGTTACCCGATAACTTCCATCCATCTGAAGCATGTGCTTCTAAACATTTTGTTCAGAGTTTGTACGTGTACATTGAATGTAGGCCAGAAATGGTGCGAAATTCACAAGCCATTATTTTACCCGAGGGCCGGGGATTTATTTTTTTCCGGCGATAAAACTGTTGATTGGAAGTGTACAAAGTAGCAAATTCCGTATAACATTCGGTTGTTTCAAAAAAAGTTCACCCGGAAGCTTTTAGGGAAAAACATTTTGAATTTGACCCGGATTTGAAACTAGAACATGTTGGAATTGTAAGAATTAAGTGGTAGGAAATGAGTTTTGTAACGGTTTTATTGTGTCAGCCTCTTTCTTCAATTCTCGTTTAGGTTTAACTTTTATTCATCCTCGTAAGTTCTTACACAGTGAATGTTATAAATACGATAAAAACATGACACGTGAGATAAACAGCGAAGAACTAATAGTGCCTATTCGCTTTTTTACAAAATTTGATTTTGGATGTGCTGAGCTCAGACTTTCATTTCAAGAACAAAGTTTATCATCATTTGGTCAAAGAATAAATGAAGGAGACGCATATGGCATGTTGCAAAAACGTACTTTATCAAGAAGTCTGGCAGTTGTTTGTGGTGAGCAGTCAACTTGTCTGTCCTTGCACAGCTTATAATTTAGGTATAACTATGCAAATGCCAACTTCTACACCTGCTTTGATAAGTGATTCTATGCGTTTGTTTGTAGTATGAGCACAATCAATCAAAACATTCAAATAATAATTGTACTTCTTTAACTAACTTTAGTTCTATTGTTACTATGTACAACAAAATAATTTGGTGTTATTAGTGTGTTCCTGGTTTACGATAAAGTGTTTGAACATATACCACAACTTTTTTTTCCCTAAGCTCTTCAACAAACTCATCACTAAACATACCATAGCTACATAGCAACATCTCCAAACTAATCAAGGGATTTATACCATCCTCGCTTATGTTCTTACATCCCTTTATAGATAACGTCCTGACAGTAAGTAGTTCTTTAATTCCGTTGTCTGTAACACTTTGGATATCGTTTAGGGTAAGCATCTTAACACTTTTTAAAGCTTTAATGCCTTTGTCTGTAATATTTTGACAGTTGCACAAGTCTACACACTCAGTTCTGGACAATGCTGTAATACCCTCATCTGTTATTGTAGAACAATTAGAGAGATCTACTTTGTAGGCACCAGCCAATGCTTTGACACCTAAAATAGTATTACAATTGACACAAACAGGAATATTGCTTAGCATACCTGTATCAGTAATATTCATACATTTACGAAGGACTATTGAGTGTACACCAGACAGATGTACAAGTGCGTCATCTGTTACATTAGTATGATTTAATACTATAGTATGAACTCCCTTTAGTGCTTTAATGCCTTGATCAGTTATGTTCTTACACCAGCCCAGCCTTATCTCATAAACTCCAGCAAGTGATGAAACACCCTCATCTGTAATTTTACAGCATGAGAACATATCCAACCTGTGAACACCTTTCAGAAGTTTAAGCTGTGAGTCTTCAACATTATGAAAGCAACACATAGAAATTCTTGTGCTTTTAAGTAAAGGACTTCCACATAACATCTTGAAATGTTCTTCTCTTTTTATGAAAAGAAATCCATATCCCACGTGTTTATTAACGATATTTCGCATTAAATGACACGTCTGAGCTGCGCGCAGGGTATACCTGCCGCATTTGAGGATGTAAACTATTATCTCCACTGGTAGAGAAATAAAGTCGATGAGGTTCCCTGTTTGTTCAGTGTTACTCATTTTTAAGCTTGTAAAAGTTGTTTCTATATTCTAAAGATGTGCGGCTTTAGGTTTCTGTGTGTATACTTAACCCACGACTTAAACTGTTGCTGTTTACAAACTATTCCTTAAAATACAGTATAAGAACAATGTGGTTGTTATCCATGAACAGGAAAACAACGTGTTTATTTCAATACAGTATTTCGGTGGTCAGTGCGTTGTCTCTTCAGGTCAGCATTACTTCTATATTCGTAACGTTCTGGCGATCTGGATCTCTTTCTCTGCTGTCTATACCCTGACGAATTGTATGATCCTGGATGATTATCGATGGTGGTATGTGTTAAAAGAGATTGTCTGTTGAATCTTACACTGAGATAGGTGTTAGAAAAGCAAGGTAAGAAAAAACTCGTCAAAAAAAAAAGTAAAGAAGAATGGCTTGTACGTTTGATTCCTCACAGGTACTTCATTTTCTGATTGTTGTTCTATGTTACAACCTTTGTATTCATCCACGTTTTCGAAATGCACATCATCATTTCCAGACAAACCAGTTAAGGCAGCATTGAATTGTGTTCTGTGATAAGAACTTAAAAAATGCTTCAGTGACTCCACCTTTGGGTCCTTTTGCATGTTTCTACTACAACCGCAGATTTTACACAAATACCACATACGGTCATCAGAGGCATAACCAAAGTCTATCCAGCCTTGGTCATAGGCAAGAACAACATCATCTCGAAATGCTTGATTAACCAAGTTCAAATACGCCTTAACCCTCAACCTGTTCTCCTTAGCTTGTATTGATGGATAGCATTCGCTCTTGTTTATAATATCAATATGAACATCCTCCCAGTTCTTACAGTGCTTCAGCCAATCATATTGCTTCACAGGAAAGCGTTCACAAGTTTGGTCAATATAAAAAACTGAACTGTTGCAAACCACTTTTGTAACCCATCCAAGAGCTATAAGACGTGCTGTAATGATACTGTTAACCTCTTCCTCACTTTCTACTTGTTCAACTTTATTGTGAGCCATTGTTATATCTACCAATTCTTCTGTTAGCTAAAAAGTAAGAAAAAACAAGGAATCATGAACGAAGAAACCATTCTTAAAAAAAAAGCATCTGTATACCTTTCTCGTTGTTATCAATAGCTACAGTTTGTGGTAAGACGTTTGTTGGCTGTGTTATAATAGAATAGTTTGCATTTGGATAGAGTAAGACTTCCTCACATTTCGCTGAAGCTTCCAAAATTTTTACAAAGTACAAGTCTTTTACAACGTCCTTAAAATACAGACTGTTTCTACAAACAGGACATTGCCAAGAATTAGATTTGTTACATACAGTAAGCCAAGTTACAAGGTCAAAACACTAAGAAGAAAATGAAAAAATGAAAACAAACAAAAGAGGTAACAAAACAATTACATACTCTAAGATGTTCGCACAGAGCTCCACGGCAGGGTATTTTAACCTTCACAAAACTCAAAGGATCATTTAGAGGTACTTTCACTTGGCTTAGTATACCACCAAGCGCCGAAAAAGTAGTACGAACTAGTCTTAAGTTAGTAAAATGCGACGAACTTGAATGATCTGTACTTTTGTGCTTGGACTCAGCTGTGCTGAAGGGCTTCACATGTTGAACAATCTCATTTGTGTGTCTTTTTCTCATATACTGTACAACAAAGTACCAACCCTAAACGTGTCAGAGGAGAGCTTTCAGATTTGTAGTAATGAGACTAAAATGAACCTTTTTTTTTGCTATTTTGTTGCATTTTATAGATATTTTGTTCCATCCTTTGATTGCCTTGTCAGTCAAGTCCCAAACTCCCTTTTTCTATTGACCAATTAATTAACATATAAGAAAGATATCCCATTTAAAGACGCACATTACCAATACTCAGACAACTACCATTGATAGTCAAAGTCGTTAATCCTCTTGGCGTGATGCTCGAACAAAGCCTTTTCTTGTCAATGTAGCACCTTAGTATTATCATATAATCGCTGTTATTGTCATGATCGAAGGTAAATATATGAGAACCAGCTTTATTTATTTTGAAGAGACCAAGAGGTTTTGTATCAGCAGGTGGAACACGAAAAGGATCATTGTTTTCACATTCTGGAATTAACTTTTGCATCGTCTCAGGCATGTCTTCTAGCTTAATACCTGTAGGGCGTATTGGCTTATACCCAGATGATTTTGGTACTGTGTACTTAGTATCACAGTTATTTTTTTTGCTACAGAGGTATTTCTTAGCAAGGAGTTCATGCGAGCAGAAAAAAAACGTGATTTATGAAAAATAAGGAAACGGGTTTTTTTTGTTTGTAGATTACACGCTACACGTTAATTTCAAGCCTGTGAGTATTCCATTTGATTCATATTCGAATCATTATAGCGATAGATAGCCACAACGAAGGACAAAACATGACATTTTGTAAAAAAAAAAGTTTTGGTCAACTACTACGTTTAAAATGGCTTTGTATCTGATTTGAGCATACGATGTATGATATATGTACTATATCTATTCATATGTAAAGTCACAAGGCTTGATTTGAATCACTCACGGATCTTTTACGCAAAGAAGAGTTGTAGTTTACAACCAAGTTTTGTAGAATCAGTGTAAAAGAGTTTACCTTACAACCTCAATTACGCGTAAGGCATCCCGTAGATGTTGTTCATGAACTTTAGTTGGGTACTTGTAACAACAATATCGCTTCATTACGTCCACAATAGTATTTTCGAGTGTTTTAGAGGCCTCGAAATGGTTTCTATTCTCACAATCATTAAAACCCAGTTTTCTAACCCGAATTAATGTTTTATAGCGCTGTAACAACGTCTAAAGTGTTAATACGTACGACAGACATTCCTTAATGTGTTTCAGCTCAAAGACTCTTCGAATGATAGACTACGTACCCTGTTAGGCGTGAAAACCATCTAACAGAGCGCGTGGGCGTGCTCCGTAGGAAAGATTAAAAAAACGCTTACTTGTATTTTAGAGTACTCATAGAGGTCTTTAACTTCTCGGAGCGTTCGACTTCTACACTCAGACATTACTTTGATTACTCAAAACGGAACACTAACAAAGAAAAACGCTGAAAATAAATGAAAAAAAAAAGCCTTTTGCTTTTCCCGATTTGGAGCACGTGATACTTGAAATATTGCCTGGAGTTCATGGGAATAACGTAGATAACCACTCCTACGTTATTGGATCCTCCTCTTGAAAACTGGCTAAAGTGCGACAAGTCCTTCAACAGTAGGTCAGCGAAGGTCATCTAGTTGTTAAAAAACGCAGAAAAAACCTTGTTCCTACATAAAGAGATCAACTCTTACCCATTGTCGTACTTTATAACACCAACGGAGATTTTCACCTGAGTTTCGCAACATAAACGCACTAGAGATTATTGCAGTAATATGAAGGCATCACCATTAAAAAAGGTAAATATGGATATAAAAACTTGATCTAATTTCGCCAAGCAAATTAATAAACCAGAATCGACGTATTGCAACACGTTACTTGCCCTTCCGCTCGAGTTACAGCTAGAAATATCAAATTTAGAGTTTGAAGTGTTCCAGAAGTGGCCTATTTTATCAAAACACACAGCAATAACAACAAGGTTTGATGCAGATTTGAAAAAACATGGCACTTGGCTGCAATGTTGTGAAGAAGAAAACACGAACAAAAGCAACAAAACAACTCCACTAATAGCATCACAGAATACAATAATATGTCAGGAATCTTATAAACACGGCATTTTAGATGGAGAGGCCAAACTGTGGGATAGTAAGACAGGTTTGCTATTTATTCAGTGTATATACATAAATAACAAGAAGCATGGTGATTTCAAAACGTGGTACACAAATGGTAAGTTACGACAGTACAGTCACTACATTGACGGAAAGAAAAATGGATGTCATAAAAAATGGCATTGCAACGGACGTATGGCTTTTAAATGTAATTATGTTGACGATAAACAAGAGGGAGAATTTAAGTTGTGGTATGACAATGGAAGATTATTTAAAGAGTATAAGCTTGTCAATGGTTGTGATAGTGAGCACAAGGAGTGGTTTCGTAATGGTCAAATACAAACATATTGTTATCGTGATAAAGACAATATTACACGACAATACAAGGAGTGGCACGAAAATGGGCAGTTAGCCAAAGTTCACAATTACATAGATAAAGATTGTACTCAGTATGAAGAATCAATGTGGCATGACAATGGACAATTGCTTAGCCAATGCACTATTATCAATAACAAAGAACAAGGACAGTACAGACGTTGGCATAATAATGGACAGATATGGATTCAATGTAATTATGTGGACAGTAAAATAGATGGAGAGTACAAAGAGTGGTATTACAACGGCCAACTGAAGCAAAGTTATAGGTATGACAATGGTGAGTTAGTCGGTGATGCTAAAAAATGGTACTACACTGGCCAATTGTGTGTTCAATGCCATTATATTCAAGGTAAAATGGAAGCAGAGTACAAGCAATGGCATATAAACGGACAGTTACATGTATTGTTTAACAACGAAAATGACAAAATGGTTGGAGAATATAAAAAATGGGACATGACAGGAGAGTTGTATCTTTCTATCAATTTAGTGAATGGTGGTTTTGAAAGAAATAGAAGCTACAATAACTTGCTAACTGAGGAAGAGATATTCTTCAGGCAACTAAAGACATATGATGATTTCGATTTTGAAGACGGTATGGACTAAGTAGAACAACTGATAAACAATCTTTATGGCTGTACACGTGTTTTACTCTGTTACAGACATTTGGGTATAATATAACAAATGCTTGGCACTGCACTAGAGCCACAAGACATTTTGTCTTCTTCCCAACATCGTCTATAGTTAGTGTTCCTTGGTTAGTTGATAGAAGAAAGTAACTCAGAATCATATTAATTTCCATTTCTACGCTGTCGCTTGTTTGCTGCTTTCTGGGTTATTGTTTGTAAACTTGTACAAAAACTACCATTTTACTTCTACGCTGTTGCTTATTTACTGCTCGCTGTCTTTTTTTCTGAGTTTATTTCGAACCTCTTAATCTCAGAACTATTTCTTTAACATTCGAATACTGTTATTGTCGGCTTATTCTTAGCGTCGATTCTTAGTTCTGACATGGGTTTGAAGAGGACCAGATTTCCGAAAAGAATAGCAAAACTGCACTAAATAATGTTACAAATACATCACTTGCTTTTGGTTTTTTTACCAATTTGGCCCATGCAAAGTTACCACAACAAACCGCCGAACCACCTCTGTAGCATGGCCATTGTGTGGCATTTCTATAGTGAACCTTATTTAGACTTATTGCAATTGTGAAACTCATACTCTGAATCTAAAACATACAACCTTAGTTCCACTTTCATAGTCATAATCCATGCTATTCAAAAGCTTGTAGGGATTACTTTCGTTCATAGATATGAGGCGTTCCAGCAAGTATTCAAAAAGCAACTTGCTTTGCCATAACTCTTCAAAGTTAAACCACTATAAATGTCAAACATATCCATGTGATCGTCTGTTAGTCCTAGAATCTCAGGAGTTCTTGACAATGTTAGCTAAGAAAACAACAAGAAAAGAAATAACGCAAATGAAAGGTTCAGAGTATGGTGACTTATTACATCACACAACATGGTACTTTATTGCTTTATTTTAACTTGCCCTTCCTTGAAGCTGTACATACTAAATTTAAAGTTTGGCAAGACTATTAAAGAAACAACAAAACAAACATGTGCAATGACTTTATTATATTACAAGTAATGCAAATATAGTAACAAACAACACAGTTAGTGAAGGTATTGAAATGTAAGAGCAAGATATTGCTCCCGGTGTACTTGGTTGATCAGTCGTTGGAGAAATAGTTGTAGGTGATACAGAAGTAGGTGCATTTGTTTGAATTACACCTGTTAGAGTGGTTGGAGGTACAGTTGGAGCAGCAGTAGGCGGTTCAGTTGTTGGGGTAGTATTTGGAGTCACAGTAGTTGGAGTTGTAGTAGTCAGAGGTATAGTTGGAGGCACAGTAGTCGGAGGCGCAGTAGTCGGAGGTATAGTAGTTGGAGGCACAGTAGTCGGAGGCGCAGTAGTCGGAGGCATAGTAGTTGGTGCCATAGTAGTTGGAGGCGCAGTAGTCGGAGGTATAGTAGTCGGAGACACAGTAGTCGGAGGTATAGTAGTCGGAGGCACAGTAGTCGGAGGCGCAGTAGTCGGAGGTATAGTAGTTGGTGCCACATTAGTTGGAGGTATAGTAGTCGGAGGACGCATAGTAACTGGGGGCGTGTTCAGTGTTGGAATAAAAGCTCCAGAATAGAACATCACTGTATACACACAAGACTTAAATTGCTCGCCTCCGCCATTTTCATCTGTCATTATTCGTACTGTATCTGTAATAGTTGGTAAAACATCAGTGACAGTTGATTCCAGTATTGATGAATCTTCAATAATACCATAAGTAGCATTTCGTGTTGAAGGATCATACCTGAAATGAACAAAAAGTTAGTAAACTGAACATGTGTTTTTGAACTCAATTTGGTTGCTGACGTACGCGAAAAAGATTGACATGAAACCACTTTGAAGCGAATCAATAGTAGCAGAACCTCCCGGAGTAGCAAGAACAAGTTTTTCCTGGTTAACGTAAAATCCACTATCCGTGACACTAGCCCATCCAAGGATTCTCCCCACACGGGGGATGTAGGTAACTCAATATCAAGTTGTATTACAATAGTGTATGGGTTGTTTATAAGCGTGACAGGGTTGTTTAGTATCAGAAATGGGTTTGTAGCATCTGGAAGCTCTAGACAGCCCTCTATCATGTTGTAGACCTCTGGTATGCCTATTGTTAAGTTTCTATTTCGAGAAACAGTCAGAAAATCATTCAAAAGGCGTTTCCAGCATACCCATTACCAACGCTATCTGATAGGTTGCCGTCAAGGTTAAATTCATGTACTAGAGTCTGAGTGACTGCTAGTTGCAGGAATGCGACTACAAAACAGAAAGATACAACAGCTTGTATGTTGTACATGTTGCGTTGTGTGTACGAAAATAGCTTTTATGATTTTAATAGCACTAAATTTAGCTGTTGTGCTTAATTAAGTATGATTATGTGGTTTTGGTGTGACTAAATCTAAACCTGTCCGGTGTTTACGTTTAGAGAGCTAATTAACATTCATGAGTGTTTTATTAAACGGATTGTTATTTTTAGGAATTGACATGTCAAGTTTTCGGTTTTTTACTAACTGGACGCATAGGGTTATGTAGTATTCCGGAATTTCTTTCCCGGTCAACAAGCGGCGATTCTAGGTCAACCTTGGGTGATATTGTGTCAAAACGTTAAGAAATTATGGAATAATATTCCGGAACCCTATGCGTGCCCAATAGCTTCCAAAATTTGGGTTGTACATTTTTACCGAAAGCTTCTACCAAAACCGAAAAAAGGTTGGTTGTAAAAATAGGATTGTCACTATTTTTTTATTGATACCTTTTATTCAAATTTGGCAGAGTTTTACACGCTCCACCAATGGCTGACAACATGTCGGCATCCACTTAAACATTTCCGCTTTGCGGCAAAAAAGCCGAAAATTGTGCGAGTTTCCTGTCATTTAGAGCGCGTTTTACAAAGAAAACTCGTAAAGTTGTCAGCTGCATTTGTTATCCCACTCTCACAATTTTAGAACAAATGCCGACTTCCAAACGTTTCCGCCTCTGCCTGGGCTGTAAATGTAGAAGAGCCAAGTTCGACTATTTATATGCGTTTCAGGAGCGTTGAGAGCGAGAGGCAAAAAAGCCGAAAACAGTGTAAACACGCCAAAAAATGACAACCTGAAAACTTAACGAGTTTTCTTTGTAAAATGCGCCAATGCCAACATGCAAACAATTTACAGGACACCTGAACTCTACAAGATACGCTCATGTTAATGTTAGTCTGTTTAGAACTGAATTACAGGAAGGACACTACCATTTTTGACAGAAAGCTGTTCCATCTTTGACTTCCGTGTTACCTTTTCTGAGTCATTTTCGTTCACTATTTACTAACAAATGTTCAATTTGTTTAT
Organism: Trichosphaerium sp. ATCC 40318; assembly: GCA_038496445.1. NCBI lineage: Eukaryota > Discosea > Flabellinia > Trichosidae > Trichosphaerium > Trichosphaerium sp. ATCC 40318. The sequence goes on from JALMLS010000461.1 coordinate 236,579, forward strand.
TATTGTTTATACAAGGCTACATCTTTGTGTTATCATCTTCTCGCTCCAGTATACTAGTATCAGCAATCTGCTTGGCGTTGATTAAGGTAGCTTTGTCTTCTAATTGTAGTTCCAAAGTTGGTTTATTCAGAATCTTTAGAAAGAGTTGTTAGTCAAATTTCTTTATGGTTAGTGTGTTTCGTTACCTCATTATTGTCTTCTAGAAGACTAAAATCTTGCACTGTATCCAAGTGTTCTGTGAATAAATCTGTGACTTCTTGTCTGAAACCAAATGTATTAAAGAATGGTTCTAAAGGTTGAGCCAAGAACTTTTTTTTCTTCTCCTCTTTTTCATCATCCAACGCCCATTCCTTTTCTTTTTTAAGTAGTTAGAACCTTTGGCAGCTATACTCGTTTACTTTTCATACCTTTTAAAGCTTGAGCGTTATCTTTAAGAGCAATACTAGCGCTTGACTTGAGCCTTTCAAATTCTTTGTCCAAAACACCATCATAGTTTTCAATTGCTTTTTCAGCCTTCTCAATGCGTATTTTATCGGCAATAGTGATCTTAACCTTTGGTTCTTTAATTGAATTCAACACTTCTGATGTTGAGAGTCTCTTAAATTGTCTAACAGTCGTGATATGCTTGGAAATCTTATCAACAATCTCTTTACGAACTTTACACTATGGTAATAGTTAGTTGTGATACCAACAATCTACAACAAGCACGTGTACCTTTGTTAAAAAGTTATCTATTGGAGATGCAAGATCTAGACGGTCACCACCAACATGGTTTGCACTCTTGAGTATGCATGCTTTGTTAGCTGTAAGAGATGCAGATATTTTTTCTTCTATCTTGCATTGCCTCAAATACCCAACTAAAGCAGCACAAGATATGTTCTTTCCTTCCAAGTGTTTAGTGAGGGTATCACACTCTTTGTCCGTTGCCTCGGGAAAATACTTTCTGAATAAACTTCGTTGTTGTGAATCATCAGACCAATCAAGTTTGATGTGATGATTGAAACGTCCAACTCTTAAAAAAGTAAGAAAAAAAATTGTGTTGAGGGGTATACCGTATAAGTGCTTCGTCAAGGTTTTCGTATCTGTTTGATGTAGCAACCACAATTGGTCCATCTTTGTTCGCTGGTCCATCAAGAGCAACTATATAGACGTTTAGCTCATAGTATAGCAATGAGAAAAGTGAAGTACATACGAAGTAATCCTCCAAGAGAAACTCTGCTAGAATGTTTCTTTGAAGTATCTTTCGAAAAATCATCTCGTTTTGGACAAACGACATCTATCTCTTCTATTGCTATCAAAGTTCTCGGATTTATACGACCAAACATTCCTTGAAAAAACAAAGACTAAGAAAAAAACAAAGATTTCATAACGGGTTCACATACTCAATAACCTAGAGTCGTTCAATGTTCCAGCAGTTAAGCTTACAAGTATTATATCATACCTTAAGGTATTTATTGTTAGTGAGTGCACGTGTTCGGTTAAATAGTCACGTACTTTAGGAACCCAGCAATAAAACCTAGAAGCATAGTTTTGCCAGTGCCTGGGGGACCTACTAGTAGTATACTCTCACGATGATTCTGATTATGTTGCTTCCACATCTCTACAGTAAGAAAAAAAGGTAAACAATTTCATAAAACAAACTGTAGGTATTACCAGGGTGATACTTGAAGTTTGTTAGAATCTTCATAATATTGGTTTTTACGCTGTCTGCGAGTATGATGTTATCTAATGTAGAAACACGTGGTTTTGTTACAAGTCGTCTTTGACCACTCCAGTCAGGTTGCCTATAAATGTTAGCTTGTTTTAATTGCCTTTGACGGTCTTACCAGATGATTGTTTTGTTTGGATTCTTATTTTTTTCGTAAGTCTCTCCTGCTTCATTCAATACTTTTGAGAAAACGTCAGAGTTCCATCTGAATGTTGAAAGGGTAATAGTATGAATCTAATGATAAAATACATAAGAGTTCTTACTATCAAAGATAGTTATTAACGCACACTGCCAGGTTGATTCTCCCACCCAATACCATGCTGAAGTTGTTCTTTCTTAATATCGATCCATAAATTAGCACCATTGTAAGATATCATATAGCTCCCATCGTCAGGTTGAAAAACAAGATTCATGTCATCTTCTGGGATACCTGCCAAAAAATTAAAAATATAAATGCAATTTAACAAACAATTGAACGTACTTTCGTCACTCCAGTAATATTCTGATGTCTCTACTTTTATACTAGAATTACTTACTTTATCTTTGTAATTATGCGAAAGCCAGAAGCACAATCGATCGTATACAGGGCCATCATCATTACCATTTGTAACCTAACAAACACTTTTAGAAAAAAAAGTCAAGCAAGCTAAGGTAAAACGAACAGTGAGCGAAGATATTATGCCCCATTCTCCAACAATATGCTTCCAACAGAATTTAAACGTTGAGTGAACTGCATCTTTCATATAATACAGAATTCCCATAACAACAGCGCTTCTAAAGATAGTCTCTTTCATCATTTCATTTGAAAATGAAAAAACTACTGATGAGTATGCACGCAGTATAGCCATAGTGCTCTATAACATCTTAGTATTTCATATTGGTATTATCGCCATAGGTACGTACAACGATAAATACTGCAGCCCCTGCGTATATGTAGTACTGGATGTTGTTGACATCACCATCAAGATGACTGCTCTTCTTTTCAGACATTTCTCTTTGAAGGTTTGAAACGTGTTTGGTTTCTTATTTTATAGGTACAAGAACCATTTAATATTCCTTGAAGTATGGGATAAAACTTAGAATAAACAGACCTACGTCATCGAAAAAGTTCCACATGATAGCAAAATTGCGAAAAAGATTAAAAAAACAATTGTGTTGCACATTTTTTTTGAAATTGTTACAGATATTACTTAAAAGTATGTGTAAGTACCTTGTAAGCGCCACTATTTGAGTTCATTTAATGTCACGAGGAGCATCATTTGCAGACCAAGAGAAAGCTGGAGCATGTAACGCGATTTTCGGCATGGTAAAAGCGTTGGGTTTCCGTATGTTTACAAAAGACCTTGATTGCACCTACAACACAACAATCTCACTAAGTCCATCGTAAGTAAACATGTATTATCAAACATGCCAAATTATACCTGTTGATGCTTTCCCTGTTTGAATGGTGCCAACACTGTAAAACCTATTCGAGCACAAGAGAACAAGTTAACAGTACACGCCACTTTGAAGCGAATGTTGAACGCCAAAACACGTGATTTCTGTTGAATGCAACCTTTTCGCCAAATAGAAGCCCAAAATGTAGTTTTAGAACACGGAAATTCATTTGCGATCTATCAGACGTGAAGTCGTCGATGATACGCTATATCTGCTTTCAGGGGTACACTCAATCAATCTTTCGCGTTGTGAATACATAACAGATTACGGCATCAAAGCATTAGCCGGTGTACACAAAATCAATTTAGGAGGTACAAATGTGACAGATGAAGGTTTGAAAGCTTTGGCTGGCGTACACACTATTTTGTTGTATAGCTGCGATGGTATTACAGATAAAGGCGTTATCTGCTTGGCAGGTGTACATACAATTGACTTGTGTCAGTGTAGATCAATAACAGATTCAGGTATCAAGGCATTGGCTGGTGTACATACAATTATGTTATCATGTACAAATGTAACTGATGAAGGTTTGAAAGCTTTAGCTGGTGTACACACTATTTCGTTGTCTAGTTGCAATGGTATTACAGATAAAGGTGTTATCTGCTTGGCAGGTTGTTATCAGATTATGTTACTATCTTGTCAATCAATAACAGATGAAGGTTTGAAGGCATTAGCTGGAGTACACACTATCAACTTGTGGAATTGCGGTAATATCACAGATGAAGGCATTAAGCCATTAGCTGGAGTTTATAACATTAATATTGCCGGTTGCCGGAGAATAACAGATGAGGGCATAAAGGCATTAGCAGGTGTACATGAAATTGAATTAACTAATACGAGTGTGTCAGATGAAGGCTTGAAGGCATTGTCAAGCGTACATACTATCATCTTGACAGAATGTGAGAGAATAACAGATGAGGGTGTAAAAGCATTGAGTCGAGTTCATACAATTGATTTAATGTCTACTAATGTGACAAGTGAATGCCTAGGGGCACTATCTGGGGCACACAAAATTTCACTTACACTTTGTCGAGGAATAACAGATGAAGGTTTATCAGAATTGGCAGGTGTACATACAATTAATTTAGCACATACTTCAGTAACAGATGAAGGCATTGGAGCACTAGCAGGAGTTCACACAATCAACTTAATAGGCACAAGTGTGACAGATGAAGGGTTGAAAGTGTTGGCTGGTGTACCTTGTCTATATTACCACCGGATAAACTAAGAATATAATATCAACATCCATAAATAAATACATATCACGTTACACTGAGCCTTATTTCCTTGTGTTGCCCTTAAGGGGGCACGCTGAGAAAGGAATGACCTTAGCCCCACGGGCATCTTCGGGCTTTAAACCCATCTAAAATCGCGTAAAACGCTGAAAAAATATGATAGCGAACTGTGTAGATTGATTACTTGATTTCAAAGCCCGAAATGTCATTTTTTTTCTCAACTTTTTGACCTTAATTACACGGATTTGAAACAACTTTTAAAGTTATTCATCCGCTATTGCACCACTTGGAGACGCATTTTAGGTGGTGTAGAGCAAATTCGGTATTGTTCTGCGTTAATAACAATACTATTGTAGGGTATACAAATAACTAATTTATTTCTAAATTAAGCGCAATCAATCTACATGTGTGGATTATTTATCAAAACATTGTTGCATCTTTAGATTGATTTGGGTATTGGCGACAAAACACTAAATTTATTACTAAATTGGCAACTAAATCAATCTTGGGTATTGGCGACAAATAGCTAATTTATTTCCTAATTAAGCACAATCAATCTACATGCATGGATTATTTATCAAAACATTCTCGCATGTATTGATTGAATTTAAAGTATTGGTGACAAATAACTAATTTATTTCCAAATTAAGCGCAATCAATCTACATGCGTGGATTATTTATCAAAACATTCTTGCATGTATTGATTGAATTTAGAGTATTGGCGACAAATAACTAATTTATATCTAAATCAGGACTATTTATGTCTAAATTGGGTATTAGTTATCAAAACATTGTCGCATCTTTAGATTGATTTGGGTATTGGCGATAAAACACTAATATTTATCCTTATTAGGACAAGGTGTATAAGGGTATATGGTCCGCCGGATTTATTCCTTTAGCGGTCCCCAACAGATTTACATATCTGTCAGGAACTCTTACAGAGAAAATAGTTTTGTTGTTATAAGTGTGAGATACAAAATTTCTTCTCTCCGTCGGTATGATTCATATTCCATTTTGTTTTTGATAATTTTGTATTTGCTTTTGTAGTTATTTTCATGTTTTTGTAATTTAGATTGTTTGGTTGTGGGTACGGGTGGGTGCTATCGTAGGATTGCGGAAACGTTGTTACGTTCAAGGAACAAAAGGGCTTAAGAATATCGTATTGTTAAGCACTTTGAACAATACCTACAATAAGTTAAGTACCATTACTTACACACATAATAACACTAATAGCAGAAAACTAAAAATAGAAATAAAAACCAGTTGTTTATTTAAGTGAGAATACAATCACGCATTTGTACTTTAATACCAGCAATAATACAAGAATGTCCACGGCATTGGCCATTTCTCTTACACCATCTTCTTGAACTGTTAACTTTACCAGGCTCCAAGACAATGTGATCTGGGTTAGTACAAAAGGTACAATGACACAAGTGTGATGCATCTACTAAAGTACGGGCCAAACCCGGATACCATAAGTAGTTGCCATCAAGCCCTTTGTCAAACAAAGTAATGCCCTTCTCCACATATAGAACTGTATGGGCTAGATTGAAAAGTCTGCTCATTTTTCTGGTTCTAAATACAGCACGGAGGTACCCTGCACTAGTGGTTGACCCTCTGGTGCACAATTTGCACCCGGTATCTAGAATATACAATAAGTTTCTGAGTGATTACTTTGGTTGCTTTGTTAAGGTATACGCTTAAGCACACACACAATAACCCTAATAGTGACGCATTTGAATATGGATTTATACTTCAACTTGTAAAGGATTGGGCCTTGAGCTGTTTGTAGTTGTAGTTTTATCAATCTCAATATGGTTAAGCACGTGTACTTAAAATGAAATAGCCCGTATCAATATAACTCAGTGATTGATTATGCATTGTTGGTTAAGGACATCAACTTAAAGTGAAATAGCCCATATCAAAGTACAACTTTTCAATCACCTTCAGAATCTGATTAAGGATGTGTACTTAAAACGTAATGACTCTAATGGTGGCAAATACAACATTGGTTGTTGGCGAGGGTTTTAAACAATCTAATTTGTAATTGTAAACGCTTTTGGAATCAATCTGGTAACTGTGTTAAGTAGGTGAACTTAGATCGTAATAGCAACAATCAATCTAGATAAAGTGCATTAAGGATGTGTGCTTAAAGTGTAATAGCAACAATAGTTCCACTACGTACTTCGTACTACGTAGAACAATGTAACATTATTTTTTTTTGCTTTCAAATTGAGACTTTTTATTGAAAGTGTACCCATAGCATGTACTACGTGTGTAGATGCTATGGGTAACGTAGTTTTGAACAAATGTGCTTTTAAACAGAAAGATTGAAAAAATGCAGTTGTTTTTTGAAAAAACTTTTGCAACAAAAAAACCTCACAAAAAGGCACACGCTAAAAGTTGGGTTTTTCAAAAGCCCTCATGTCAAAGATATAGGCACGAAAATTTGAGCCGATTTGAACAATTTCTGCACATCTCAGCGTGCCCCCTTAAGTTTATATCAAGTTAGACTAAATGAAGAAATATTGTTTAAGAAAGAATCCAACTTGTCAGGTTGTAAGGCACCCGGACAAGCTCGGTAGGCTCTAATTGCTTCTTTCACTGAAAATGGGTCAATTTGAACAAATACCCAACCAAAACGACCCAATACCCATATTCGTAGATGAAACAAATGAATATAACAACTCTACTCTATATACTAGCAATCACAATAACTTCAGTACGTTTTTGTTCAGGTTTGTTTCGATTGGTAAACAATACGTGTACGGTTGCTTATACTGTACGTTTATAGGTTCTAGCACAAGATGCATCCGCTGGAGTACCTTGGTGGGGTTTTCTACTCATCGTTGTGGGTTTATCCTGCCCAATATGTGGTTTCGTTACAATTGTTTGCGTGATGGTATGCCTGACTAGAAGAAGAAGAGTAAAAGAGGAAGATATTGAATGTACTGTATCTGTAGTACCCCCAGAAGTCGAATACGCTGACGAACTAGAAATGGAAGCGGATGTAGACTCACCATACGCAGAAGTTCACTAAAAAGGCTGAAACAAATCGAAAATGGTTTCAAACTAAGGCAATTGCGTAAGTCTACTGAAACGTTAAAGGGCACACGAAAGATGAGAATACGTGTAAGAAAGACGTGGCCTTAGTTGTAGGATAATAGCGTAATTTATTAGTGACATACGTAATACATTCAGAGAATACATTTGTGTATTTCGTCAAAGTTCACAATGAATATCTTCGTGGAAATACTTGGAAAGAATGCATACTGAACATGGTGACGTTGCATGTTACATTTTCCCCCAGGTTAGAATGAAGTCGGTGAAAGATAAAACAATCACGTGACTTTAGGTGAAAAATGCGTCAAAGTCATCGTTGATCATCTTGAGAGCTTGAGTCAGTCCTTTGAGTCCTTTGGATGACTTGATCAACTTGATAGCCTTGTGACGTTCTCTATGAGTAGAGAACATGTTTATATTTGATTTGAGCTGTTCTTTGTAAGCACGAATGTTGGGATACTTGGTGCTTTTGCTGAGAGTATCATACGAATCTTGGAATAACTTTCTTAATGGTTCTTCTTTGTTGTTATTCTTCTTGTTAGTGTTCTTCTTGTCGATTGTAATCTTCTTAGGTACTATTGTCGGTCTTACCCCCTTGGTTGCATCATTGTTGGTCTTAGATTGCGTTTGTATTGATTGCTGTTGTGTCTTCTGAGCTGTTGAAGTTACCAATTGATCAACATCAGTGTCTTCAAATATATAAACAGGAGCATCAAATGGTCGTAAATTAGAGGTAAAATAAGGTCTGAGACGTTTAACTGAGATCCAGCTTTCTTGTTTGAGAATAGTGCCATCGAGTTCTTGAGCGTATATGATAAATTAATCTTAGCGTGGGTCGTAGTTTCTTCTGTTGAGGAGCACTTGAACTGTCAAATAGATAAACAGAAGTACTAAATGATAGGTTAAAGGTATTTAACTGAGATCCAGATGTCTTAAACCATGAAATGTTTGTTTTAAGCGTTTAATGTAAATAGTAGCGCTTGAGTTGAGTTCACCAATAAAGGTGTAATACTGAAAGAATACATCACCTCTGGTTGCAAGTCAGTTGAAATGTATTTAGTAATATGATAAAGATATGGGGATGGGGATGGGGATGGGGATGGGGATGGGGATGTGTGTGCTTTTCTTTTGATTTATGTTTGCTTTGACGGACTAGTATGTCTCAGCTGTCAAAAGACAAATTAGCACAGAGTTGTTTAATATGTGTAACCCATAGTCAGTATTGAAACCGTAATGTCTTGAGTGTAATTGAAGATATCTTTGGGTATTAGGTTATGAGCCTTTTGTGATCCATGATTGCTTATGAAGCTGCGTGAAATAATTTGAAGTTCAAAATGTTTGTATATCCTTTATAACCTGAAATATGGAGTATGGACGACAGTGAGCACCATTTGCTATTTGATGACACCTCTCCTTTGAGCATGGACTCCAGTAGCTTTCTTGTCACTTCAGCGTCCTGATGTGAGCCTGGTGTGTTGTTTGCCGGTATGGACATCAAGAATATGCATTTCATTTCTTAGCTTGAATACTAGCACATGATCATAAATTATAAAAGGACATGAATTGTTGCAGCATGGCTGCTTTATCGACCATATGATTGGAATAGCGCTGGCTGGTGATAATCCAGCGCATGCTGTTATTTAAGTGATCCATTGAAACTATCGTAATACATCGTGGTCATGAAGGTTGTGTGCAGTGTAAGTTCAAAATCTGTGTATGTCGCCAAATGAAACGTTAAAGGAATACGTGTAAGAAAGACGTGGCCTTAGTTGTAGGATAATAGCGTAATTTATTAGTGACATACGTAATACATTCAGAATACATTTGTGTATTTCGTCAAAGTTCACAATGAATATCTTCGTGGAAATACTTGGAAAGAATGCATACTGAACATGGTGACGTTGCACGTTACATCTACGATTAACAGGGCCTTTTTAAAGACAGACAAACAAGGAACGTAAAGGGACCTTTACGCGCGTAAACACATTGTAAATAATTACCACAAAAAATGAAAATAAAAAAAATCTTTTCTTCGGGTTTGTTTTAAAGTACACATAAAGTCTCCTGTTTACTGCAAAGAAAGTAGAATTTCTATCAACCCAATTTAAATCCAAGAGTTACTCCTATTACTATCATCATTATAATCACAAATCCAAGGTATGTCTTCAATACAGCAACGAAACTAAGGCAACAGTTAACCCAAAAAAAAAATTTAATTTGAAAAATTGATTTCGTACTTTGGAAATTTACCGTGAATCATCATTGCTAATGTCAAAGTAACTGTATTCCATCGTGTATTTCCTACGCGGTGTATAAGCATTAATTTATGGCAACAAAGGGGAACACCAAAGGCAGAAATTTTACCAACAAATAAAAAAATGGTTGGCTTGTTAATACCACGTGCCTTTAAAGTTCAAATTATTGAGTGCCATGGCAACGTGATCATGGCAATTATTACTGTAATAAGTCAATTTTATAATACGCATAATACCACACGTGTACTAAATCATAACAAAACGTACCATAGTAGGTTATGCTAAAAGATACAATTAGTATTTGTGTAGACAAAAAAAAAAAAAGAAAAAAGACATTAACTAACCATCATCTGATCATATTCTTGAGAGCTATTCTCTATAGCAGCATCCCATGCTTCTGGACCAGATTCACCCTCCGCATTTTGAAAATTTACACCAGCGATGTGCCAATACCTAAACAACTCATAAATTTCGTTTGTTTTTATAATCTACTGACAACACTCCGAAACACTTTAAAAACCAACACAGCTTATGCCGAGGGTGACTATATTTAAGACATTCACCACAACGTTCAGCTCAAATAGTTGGTATTAGTGAGCTCGCTTGATTTTTCGTTTGGTATTTGGGCACGGGACAAGTTTCTGTAAGTCAGGCACGCAAACACATAAGACGTACTTTGTTACATAGCCAAAACCCATTCTTTTTTTGTTTCTGTTTACATAATATGGACCGGCAAAGTCGTGAATTACACCTACAAATGCCATCAATGGTCGTACACCTAGTTGGAAATTCACGAACCGTCGCTTGTAACTATTCCCAAGTGGCCAATGAATGGTAAAAGCCACCTACAGCTATAAGTAAAGTTTATCGCTTCAATTGAATTTTTTGTACGATAATACTGGCAATGGCATCCAAACTATGCCTAAAAAATATTTTAGAATACTACAACGCATTTGAAGGCACACTCATTGGAAAATGGCGTTTATTAGGTTGAATATTTATTGTAATCTCGTCATTACTCATCAGAATTGGCGTTGATGATTCTGTGGCGCTCATATTATCACTGCGAAGCCTGTTTTGCATGATAACGGCCGTTTCGTTAAGTCAGGTATTTTTTCTGTTTAAGCAACTACACAACAGATTTCTAAACGGTCATTCCGTACTGGCACAATTTCGTCTTTACGCCACGTAACGAGGATAAGTAGGAGAAGCTACGCTTCTTTTACGCAGTTTCAGGCAAGTATAACAAATTTTGCGCAGAAGACAAAATTATCTATTCCCAAGCATACAATAAATTAATTGGAGCGTATGGGATTAAATTTAGCCATAAATTCACCAATCCGTTAAATAACTGGCTGATGCTCAGGGCTTTGATAAAATACCCAAATGGTCCGTTAGAAAGGCATTCGCGAAAGAAAGCGTCAAAAAACAATTCTCACCGGACGATCTGACGCGAATCACTCGCCTTTCACTTCTAGAACCCACAAGCGCGGAAAAAACCAAACTGGCAAACGAAATTGATGACGTACTACACTACGTATCATCAATAACGCAAGTAGCAACAGAAAAAGTTGAACCACTCCGATCTGTTCTCGAAAACTGCTCACTGTACCAACACAATGATAACGCAAACGACCTTGCTAAGTTCAAGGATTTTCCACCCATTTTGAAGAATGCGAAGCAACGAAAAGGGTCATTCTTTATTGTACCAAAAGTTATCGGCGACGCATAAAAACAACAACAGAATACACAAACGCGCTTATATAACAAGTATAATATAAAAACCAGTGTCAACAAAATTACATCGTCGCTGCACTACACCATGAATTTTTCGAGCACGCAAACACCCAATATTATGCGTATACCATGCCCCCGTCCTCAATAATTTTTTTTCAAATATTTCTGAGGGTGGTTTTTTTCAGGACGCTCACTTTTTTGAAAACATGCGAAATTTAAAAAAATTCATCTCCAAAAAAATTCCGAATCTGCTCGTCTTCGGACTTTGCTCATAACGTAATTCGTATAAACAGCAATAATACGAGAAAAAACAAAAGAGAAGAAGTGTACGTAGGGTTTATAGAACAAGGACGAGGATACTCCTCGGGATTTTTTTGGTTTTTTTTTAATTTTACAATATTTGTTGCATTGGTTTGATTACGTTGTAATCGGCAACACGCGAGTATTTTGGTAAACTGTACTTTCCATGTACGGCACGGAGCTGTGACATAGAAGCACCAGAATGTATATTACAGATAATGGCCATGATGTGTTTTACGGAAGAAAAAGAATAGCCGGTTACTCCCTCCACGTTAAAATTCTAAAGCAGCAAAAAAAAATAAGCACTTTACAATCTAACGACGAAAGATGACGAATAAACGTACGGAACAATCAATAGATAATGTTGTGAGAGCAAGATATATGATAGCAGCAGCAATGGTAGATGGATCATACTGCCAAAAAGTTTTGTGCACGAGTGTAGTTTCGGAAAAGTACTACGAAGGAGATAAGGAAAAAGTGTGATACAACTTTTAAAAAAAAAAACCCAATAGGGCTGTTTGTGAACAAAGATAGCTAGCGCAGCGCTTGTTTGAAAAGATAAACATACATGACACAAGTGTTGAAATATATCAGATACAGCACAACCAACCAAAAAATGAGAAAGGAAACTATGTACAGTAGAGATTGTGAGCTCAAACTTTAGTGTAACTAAAATCTCCGTTTCCATCGTTATTATCTACAACAAAAAACAATTAATAAAAAAATCGAAACACGGACCACTAGTCGTCAATAGATCGACTTGTACCAAAAAAAAATTTTCCGTTTTTTTGCTAAAAAGCGCGAGGCACAAAAAGTTTTGCCGCTTGCTGTCATAATTACGGCTCGTCTGGGTTCGCCCCTTTAAAGCTATCATATCAAAGCTATTGCGTACCTGTTCCCGTGTATAAGTGTTATCCGAAATGTAAACAAACTCATCTACTGGAGGTGGGTGTATCTCTTCGTACTTACTAAACAACACTGTTACAAGATGAACGAATAGAAAAAAACCAAAAGCAAGTTCACATTCATAACAAGAACGAAAAAAAAAAAAGAGGTTGATGAAACAAAACCTAAATATGTACGTATTTAAAATAAGATCTTATTCTAAATACATAAATGAACATATTTAGAACATTCGTTTTGGGTGTGAACGAAAAACGTTTTAAAGCCCAAGCGGGAACAAAGGGGTTTTTGAAAAAAGTTAAAAAAAAGGATGCGCCCAAAGGGTAAGAATTGATATGTTCGTTTGATGTTACCGAATGGGATAAGCATCGTTTACGACATAACAAAAAAAAAGATAAACGGCAAAAAAAAATCTAAATGCGCTTTTCTTCATTAATGCGATATCAAAAACTCTAAGAACACACGTACGACGCTATAAACATGCATGTAATACCAATCAGTTGTAAATCCGATCGTTCTACAGTTCTCAAAGCAGTATAGCGATCAACGTAGTGAACAGCCAAAAATAACGTTTGCCGCCGTAGTTTATACTCTTCTGCTACTTCTACGAGCCAATCGACTAAAATCGCTCGCATATTGAGATTAATCTGTGTTTGAACTTTTTCAAAAGAATATTGCGACTTGAAGTTACGTTGCTTCTCCTAAACCAAACGATTTCAAGTTAGCGCGCGGTTTTTTTTTTCAATTTAAATTTGGACAAGGCCGAAAAAAATAGATAGCGCGCGGTTCACGTGCTAACGTACCTCATTCTTTAGCATAGTAGCACGAATATCCTCTGCATACAAGGCACAGTAGATAATGTCTGCATCAGGCCCGCGATTTGGTTTAGCAAACGAGCGTTGTGTTTGTGTGTAAGGCACTTCGATATCCATTGCCTCTACAACAACGACATAAGTTGAGAATGAAAAACCAAGGAAAGTAGGAAGTAAACTGCGAATCGAGCTTGTTGACCGCAAATGAGTTTATAACGCACCTAGTTCTCCGCAAGGACTAGTTTTCTGGTTCTTAGGCTGTCCTAGAAGTTGGTTTAGACCAAAGGCGCTGACGTTAAAAGATTTGCTTACTAGCTCTGTTTGAATTGCCATTGCCCAAGTAATCAGCTGTAAGGCCCTAACACCGGTTAATTAGGTCGTATGTCAATTCTTTGGTTGCAACAACGTCAGATCAAGAAACGTACCTTTGCTACCATACGTTTACGTTTCCTGCTGTTCGCATTAGTAATATCATGGAGTGCGGTTCTTCTAGAGGCCCTTTTCGTCCGGCTTGTCAGATCGGCGCCTTGGAGTTGTTCTATTGGAGCGACGGAAGCCATGGAGTATATAGCGACAATTCTCGTTCAACACGAGTGCTTGACAAGCCCAAAATTGAACAAAAGAAATACTTAGATGATTTATCAAATTTATTCTTTTATGAAATTTCTCAACTACTTGCTTTGACAGTGCTTATCTTGACCACTGACGCGTGTGAAACATATTAATAAACCACGGTTTGAATGATGAAGAATTTACAGCTAACGCCATTTCCCCCTGCATTCCTTTTTAGTAGTTCGTAAAAAAAAATGCTTATTGCAATATTTTAGTGAGTTTAAGAAACGCAATTCGTTAGGTTTAAACACGCTTTACGCTTTCACGTTTTTATAGAATATTGCAACATAACGCCGACTCGTCGTTTTCGTTTCTACCTCCTATCAGAGGTCTCTTATCATCTGATCTATAGCTATAGCGTTTAAAGCTCTTAGCACCAGCTTTACGAATTTGACGAGAGTTCTGAAAATTATGTGCTTTGCTTTGCCACTCTGCTGCTTCTGGTGATACCTTTTCTTTCTTTTCGGGCATTTTACGACTTTGCTTTGAACGCGCGACAGACTTTTGGGTATTAACCGCGGGCCTGTTTTGAGTAATTTCTCTGGACTTGTTGATGGGTGTATGCCGTGTATAAGTAGATGACGTGCTACTCGCATGCGCTTTCTTGCCGAAGTTTCGTTCGGGCTTCTTCAAATTCTTATTTTCGTTAAAAATAGCTTGACGGCCGTTGTTGCTAAGGAAGAGTTAATGAATGCATTACCATGCTATTAGTGATGTGTTTTCGTTATACTATTACCGATTTAAAAAGAGTTGCAACTCGGTTTTTCAAAATATTAAAAAAAACCGGAGAAAACAGTCCCATTTGTTTCGTCACATAGAAATAAAAACAAGTAGAATCACACGCGTGAAAGTGACATGGTAAATTAGAATCTACGATTTTTGCGTACGTTTTATGTATTGTTCTACTCTGTGGAGTACTATGTGTCTTTACCGGAGGCCTATAACTCTTTTTGTTAACACAAAGAGTTATACATTAAGTTTCAAAAAAAAAAAAAAAAGTTAACACAAATAAGATCATTTAGCACTAATTAGGTCATTATACTTTGACGTACCATGCTTTTGCAACTTTTTGATTATTATTATTTCCTCCAGCGTAATTTGGTGTACGCCGTACAACACGATTAGATGATGCAGTTTTTAGTGTATTATCTTGTAAAGAGTGAGGATTAAAAGCATAGTTTACGTCCCTTTGTAACTACAGAATGTAAAAACTTTCTTTTTTTGGATCAAATTTCCGTTGAAAAAAAAAAAAAGTGGAGAAACTTTATGCAAACCAAATCATGTCTCTTTATATTTTTTTTTGCATTTATCAATACGTACGTTTAGAAGTATTTCTTTGTGTAGGTGTATTGAATACAGGTGTTGATTGTGTAGGTTTTAGCTTCGTATAGCCGCTTCGTTTACTAATAAATGAGTTAAATATAGACCTTTGTTGCAAACAATACGCGGGCAAATAATCGCGGGTTTTTTTTTGTTTAATGAGTTCCCGCACATTTACCCAAAAGGCGCGCGTACTTTATCGTTTGTGATGACGGTTTGTTTGAAGATGTAGGTGTGGTTGATCCTTTGAAACTTATTGAACCTATTCCCCATCCTCCTGTTTTCTATAAGCACTCATTAGTATTAGATTTATGTTGGGAAAAATGGAGTAAAAAAAAAAAAAAAATGTCAAAAAACATAAAAAACTCCTTTACTGCATGATTTTTTTTTTAGATTAGTTTTTAGAGACGTGTCGTAACAATCCAAGTTACTAGTTTGTTTTAAGCAAGTTGCATTCATAGGCAAAGGCATGCATCAATAGACTATCAAAAAGTAGGCCGAGTTTTCTCCAGTCGTACCTCGAGTTTATGATACAGCGTCGATAAATATGTCATTACTGATCGCCTTGAGTGTCAATTAGCGGACAAATTACTTTCTCGGTAGCTTTAAGTACCTTTCGGGATATGGTGCAACAAGCATGTCTTCAGGGTTCATTAACGCCACTATGCCAACCTTTTCACCCGCAGTAAACGCTTTTGCTGTATTAGCTTCGTTTCGTGCAGTTTTTAATGTTTACCTTTTGTATTGTTTTCTAAGGCGTTACTGCTGCGCAGTGAATTAAAGTTGATGAGCTTTGGGTGGTAACTATGTAGTATAGCACAAAACGCTTTAAAGTGTTAAAACAATATGAATTATTAGTGTAATACGTACCTAACCCATCTCTCCAGCTTTTCGTAAAGTTAGTAACATTGACGTTTTTGTACCCATTCGTTCGAGCCTTACACCAAGCTAGTAATGCTTTAGAGCCCGCCGACATTAAGGAACCAGAAGACTTGAGCGTTTAGAGAGTATAGGAAAAATTATTGCCGTTTCATTACGTAAAAAGGCAATATATTTCTATTTAACGCTACAAAACATCCTGATACGTTGCATGTTCACGATGAAGCATTTTAAGTGCACCTCGTGTAAACTTTTTGGGATTGTTGAAATCGTGAATGATCTACGCGCGTAAAATTCGCGCCAACAAAAAAATGCGCGGCAACTTTGTTAAATCCTTTCTTTATCATTACATTATAATTTAATTCATGCATTTAATTCTAACCCAATCCAGATAGTGCCATACGCTCCTCGAATATACGCACAAAGATAGCATTGAAAATAACAGATACTTGCTTTGTATCTACAGCACATGTAGCATGTACCCATATAGATTCACGTTGTGCTTTGTCTTTTATCTTGCGTAGAAACAATTTTGTAAAGAACTCTACTCCAGCCTTTGTATCTGATCCAGCTTTATAGTTTGGATAGATTTCACTTACATTAGCGCCACGAGACAGTTTTGTAGAGAATAAATCGACTTTGTTCAAAAACAAAATTACTGACCTAGCATAGACGGTTATTACTGCGTTAGTACACTACTAGACGAATTAACGTACCTTCCATTGACTGCTTCAGAATTTACAAGACTCTCAAACTCTTCTAGAGACTCCTCCATCTGAGTCTTTTCGCTAAACTCGCTTTGCACATCGAATTCATTTAGCGCGCATATAAATAAAATGGCTGTAATGTCCTCTTCAAAAGCTCTAATGACATTTGTTAGAATGGGCGTAAGTCTTGGATGATTCTTTAGATATCTCGTACCTGTACCACTTTCTTCGCTCAGTTGGTTGACCACCAGCATCCAAAAGCTCCCAAATGAGTTTATCTCTAGCGAACGTAGTACTAGGCTCGAGTTAGACGCGTGATGACGTGATGTATTAATGATTTACTGATTTTGGACGTTCAACGTTTAACGCACCGAGCTAATCCAGTACTTCGTTGCCTGGCTTGCAAAATATCGTTATTTGTTGGATCAAAATCTTCTTGTAGAACGCGGTCTTTGTGTCTTACGTAATACGCGAAATTAGGTGGTATTAGGTCGGTGTCTGTTGACAATAGCTCCGTTATGGAGGTATCTGCAAGTAATGATCTAACGTGGGCTAGTGCTTCACCTACAAGGCTTAGAAACGTATTATTGCAATATAACGCACTTGTGTCTGGTTGTTCACCATCAGAGGTTCGTTTTTTTAACTCTTTGAAGAAAGCAATAGCGTCCTCTGATACTTCACCCTCTGCTTCATCGGCCAGATCTATTGACTGGCTTATATCTGATAGACCTCTAAATAAGTTTCGCCAAATAATATCTCTGTAGTTTTGCTTCTGTTGGGGCGTGAATACGGCGCTTGCGTCTATATTTTTTAAGTTTGTGAGCAAAATGGTGAGAACGCACCGGAAGAGTGTATAATCTTCATTTGCTTTGCTATTGTGGATTTACCGCTACCAGCAACTCCCAACGTTAAAATTTTGAGTGTTTGTTGCGGCCGACTGCCTCCTGCTTTGGAACCTCCACAACCCATTTATATATAACTACAGCAGCGTTTTTAGTTGGTTTGGAGTTATTCGGACAGTAACACACGCGTATGCTTCACGTTGTATTTCGTACCTTGTGTTGGGTTTCTAGAAAGGGGCTTGTATGCTAGTTCTGGAATCACTTGATTTGACTGTTTTTTTCGGCATGTTTTGAAACAAAAAAAAAACATTTGCTCGCTGCCTGTTTGCTCAATTTGGACCTTCAAATACCACAGTAGGTTATCGGGTTTTCAAAACGTAATGCTAATTCCTGCTGCGTGAAACATTTCTAAAAGACTCAAAAACGCAACTGAAGTGCCTATTTAGTAAATATTACGTTCGTTTAAGCGTTAATTAGGTCAAAACCTCTATACTCCTTGAAAGTAACGTAGATCCCTCACGGCCTCTATATTGCACCTAAAATACTTATAAATAGTCAGTCCTTGTATTTTATGCAAAAACACTGAATGAGCGTATTGTTTCGTTATCGAGCGTATTTACGAGGTCAGCACCTAACCAATTACTGTCATGGTACTCACGACTAGTTTGCACGTGGATTAGCGATTTGTACCTACACAAGGAGGGCAGGTGAATGTTGTATTTGCCGTTCCAACTTGACGCTGTAGTAAGCTTCTAGCCCACTTTACAGCTAGCTATAGCTAAGGTTGGGCGTTCTTGTCTGCTTTCCAGAATTGTCTAAACTTAGTATGTGTTAGGAGAACTATTACATAGCTTTTTGTCTACGTAGCCCAAAATCACGTGACCATTCCTGTCTGCCAAATTATTTTATTTCAAAAAGCACTGTAGTTGTATTTGACATGCTTTGGTCTGCTTGCTCGCGAGCCTTTAAAGACTTGTCATACAGTGCCAAACGTTGTACACAAGAAGTATTTTGCGCTGGTATCGCTGTTATGCCATTGACTGTACCAAACTCACGATAGATCGATCTGCTGGTTTGATCGAACAAGCTTGCTTCGCCTCTTGAACATCTCCGCACCAACTGAACCTGTGGATGAAGTTTATGTGTGCTTCAATGTAGTATCATGAGAATCTTCTGATACTTTTGGGCAAGCGAGATCGTATACAAAGATGATCCAGCGTAACGCCCTTCCGTTATGAATGAATAATTTGAATATTCATATACAGCCTACATTCACAAATATTCACGACTAAAAAAATTCATTCATTATTCATGCACAGTAAAAGGTCGAAAATTGTGCAATTTGATGGCTGATTTTGACTGGATTTGTGGCTTTTGGTGTTCTGTTGACTATTCTAATTCGGTTTTCAAATGCAACTTGAATCTATCCATTTGGAACATCGCTAGGTGCTACAAACCAAAAGCTCCTCAACATCCTGACTCACCAAACGCCCATGAATATTCATGAATGAATAATAATGAATATGGCTTACGGGCTAATGAATATGAATATTGCTTGTATTCATAATGGAAGGGCGTTAATCCAGCGCACCATGCAACATGTTATATGATTGTCATACTATAAACAAGAAAAACATTTGGCTTGTACAACATACCTAAATGGCCACAGATGGAGAATAAGATGACAGAACCAAAAGTTTCCCACAACTTTCTGAATCCCAATTAAATGGTCTTGCGATGGGACTTTGGTAAAGGACTCAGTTTATTGCTATTGTCAAACAACTCATGCGTGTTGCCGTAGATGTAAACTAGTGAATAGGGCTAACCACACTCACTACACTCCCTCTACTCCTCCTTAACACTGGGTAGGTCCATAAAGTACTTAGATTGTTTACAAGTAAGGTTTAGTTTTGGGAATTTGTTACCAGTTTTGGTGCCACCATTTTGAGTGTTACCGACAGTTGTCTGCTTTTTATGTTAGTTTCTGCAATAAATGCTGTCCAAGACTATGCTATCGATGGTTGAGACTCTCACGTTTTCGCAAAAAGGATAAATGGAGTTTTAGCTAACTTTCTGTTTCTGGTGCAGTTCTAACGAAACGTTGCGTTCTGGATGCATTTCCTCCACCCGGAAAGATGCGGCAAATAAGAGTGGTATCACTAACTTAATCGTTAATTAACACTTACATTCTTCCATCAAGGTGGGTGTTATTACTGTAAAAAAAAGATCGTTGACAGGTAAACCACATAGTAGAGGTTTAATAAAAATTTAATTACTTGTGCGCTAACAGCGCTAGTGAGCTTCCATTTTCTACGCCACACGCATGCGTTCTATAGCTATGACTGCTAGTTACAGATTAATACTTATCTTGGGTTTATTTATGTTTTTCATCAAATCACGTGCTATACCTACACTATGCGATAGAGTACTCCTCGTGGTACAAAGTTTAGTATTAATCACTAAGGCGGTTCGAATTAATTGTAGATAAGGCTGATATCAATAACTGCACTGCTGCTGGTGAAGGAGACGAAGTATTAATCCAACTAGTACAGGAAGCAGGTTTTAAAGCTGACGTCAGATGTTCACTCTCTATCGAAACTTCAGAACCACAAGAATATGCTATGGTGGTAAGGTCTCGCTGTGTTCTCACCTACTATCACTCTCATACTGTTAGATTTTCTTACAGTCAGTTTTTTCTGGTAGAGTAAAACGTCTTTCACAGTCTGCCACTCCAGTGATTGTGGCTGAAGAGATTGCCTATTTTCAGTTACGCTTGGGGAATGCATCAAAAAGTAGCCAGCTTAATCTCGAAATTGTGAATGCTTCACATCCGTTAGCGGCAAACCTTGCAACTGGTAGTCATTCTGTAGTATCAAACTGCTACGGAGAATGTTTGATTACAGCAAAAACAGGTCCAGAGGCATCTGTTGTTGCTCAAGTGGGCGGTGAGAGTGCCATTTTTGCATACGAAATGGTCAGTGGGAAACAAAAGAATATGGTTTGACAACTTTTAGGGATCAAGGCTTCTTGACAACACTACATCACCATCTTTACGTATAGGTTTATTTGCAGGAATAAACGCGAGCATCACAGAACTTGGAAAATCTCTCATTAAAGCTTCTATTTCATACGCTTATTCAAGAAGCCTTTGCCGTACGGCATCCATTTGCCTTTTTAATTGAATCGAAACCGAAAAAAACACTCATGATAGTTTATAGCTGTTAGACAAGATGTTATCGATAGTACACGTGTAATAGACGAATCTACAAACATATATGGTATGTTGGCCAAGTGGATACTTGGGAATTCTCATAAATGTCAGAAATTACAACACAATTAAGCTGTTGTTCGAAAGTTGTTTTTATGTTCAACCTCTACTCTGAACGTTTCTAAATTATTTTTCTTCTTGTAATCGCAAGAGTATGAATGATTAACATCTTTCATTGCTAATGAATGTATTTATAGGTGATTTAGTGATACAACAAACCGGAACTTTAACAATTATGGCTGGTGCTGTTCTTGATGTTAGAGGATGTGTGTTCCTTAACGGCAGTCTTATCATTGATGGACATAGTGGAGATCCTTTGCTCATATTTAAACTATCATCTCTTTGTATTGTTGATGTTTCACAAGTGGATGCCAGAACTGCAGATGGATGCGAACTCGAAATTCGTCAAGGTAGAAAGAACACTTTTTTTTTTGTATTTGTTTATTTTCTTGAGTTTTCGGAACACGTGTTGACTTTTGTGTAGATATTCAAAGTATCTTTGCTATCCTGCCACAAACGTGTAGACAACAAAGTGGTAATATTCCGTACATTACAGTGTATGTTCTGCTATTAGTGGCTTGTAACTTTCTTGTGATGATTTAAGAAACCTTTTTTTAATAATAACTGATGATTGTGGATAGTCCAGCATTTACGTTACATTCCTTAAGTGAGTGGAACGCATTTAGATATTACTTTTTGCTATTGCCTCTTTATCTAAGGTAGACTACAATTACGTAAGGTAAATTGGTGTTAAATAAGCCAAAAACTAACTGACACATTTGTCAAAAAGTGTTAACAATCCATGATGACTGGTACAATAGTTCACTGAAGTATAGTCGATAAGAAACAGTTTACGGTCAAAACCAAAGTGTAACTAGAAAGGTAACACCTTTAGGCATAACAATGGCCAACCAAGAGGTACTAACAGATTTTACTTTAAATTATGCTGTTTAAAATAAGTACATTATACAGGGTGTCGACGTGTTTGTAGAATTACCTATTGATGATCTATTAACGCAATTAAATCATAAACTATGGAAAACAAGGCGACAGGCTCTAGAAACCTTAAAAACAGCATTGAACGTGCCTAAACTGAAATACAATGATAAAGTAAAGACGCTGACAAAGTCCTTGGCAAGAGTACGTTAACGTCATTGTTTTGGTGTCTGACTAGTTGTACTTCTGCTCATGTACTCTTTGCAGGTTATATCGTCTGACCTTAACGTGTTTTGCGTGAGCACGTGTATTCAAGTAGTAAAATCTCTTGCAGAAGGGTTAAAACAGGACTTCTCAGTTGATTCTAAGATTGTAATAAAACCGTTGATATTGCGATTAAAAGAGAAGAAGTCTATCATAAAGAAAGGAATATATGATACCTTTGAGGTCTTGTTAAAGTACTGTATTGATTTACAAGACGTACTGCCAGGTACAAAGAGCAATACAAAAGAAACTATACATCCATTTTTGAAGACTTAACAAGTTCTTTAGATTTGTTTTCTTCTTGTGCTTCTAGGCAACCATTTGTTCGTGCATCTAGTGTGAATATTATTAAGTGCTGTATTTTAAATACTACAGAGGATCAGGTTATTGAATCAAAGGATAAACTTGCAACACTTCTTTGTACAGTATGTAGTACTTTTCTATCGCTTTTTTACATTAAATATCACGTGTTACCTCTTTTTAGATGGTTGTAGATGGTGACCATAGTGTTCGCAATTGTTCACGTGATGTTCTTGCATGTCTTTATAGTATTGTAAGGCGTGTTTGCTTCTCTATCTGTTTAGGTTAATATATTTGGTTTTAGGTCGGAGATGAATCTGAAGATTTGTTTAAAGATCTGGATGCACGAGTGGTAGATGATATCAAGAATCGTTCATGAAGCATATTTATTATTATTTTTACACACTCAACATTAATTAAAAGGATAATATCGGGCACATACGGCAAAAAGCCTGTGTATTATTAAAAATGAACAAGGAGCATTTTTATGTATTGTATCGTTTTTTGTGGTGTTGAGGTACTTTCCAAACATGTTTAGTATCAGAAAAGAAACATAATTGTACACAATCAGCAATGTAGGTTGCCTAGCACTAAGACTGTATTTTTGAAAAAAGATTGGTAGAAAACCAAACACTTTTGTTATTTTACCAGCTAAGTTTATTGTACTTTCTTGTTTTTTTCTGGTACCCAAAAGAAACCCCACAAGTGTATTTCGAATGATGTAGCTCCTGCTGGTTTTATAAAACTACCAGAAACTAATCCATCAGCACCTTCAAAATCACCACTTCCCTCATACACGCTAAAAGTAATCTAAAACGAAATCAAACTAAACACATAATTTTTTTTATGACTTGAAGTACTTACACCTCCGTATTGATCTCCAGGGTTAGGACCTTCTTTTATATGGCCAACACCAAGTCCCTTGAGTAGTAATTCGCCTTGGTTAAAGGTTATAATACCATTTTCTTGGAACGTAGGAAACGTAAAGTTGACAAGTGAAGAAAACGTGACTAAAACACAGAACATTAAAGTAAGCATTATTCGTGGCAGTACCATTTGCACGTCCAATATTTTGTACAGAAAGAGAAACATCTTCATCTATAGTTGTCACCTTTAAAAGGGTGAGACACAAGCGCTCTGAGATTCAGAAAAAGCGAAATGGAAAACAATTGTCTGCAAAACAACTACAAACTGCAAAAAACGTACAAGTACTTGAGCTTTCGCCAAAGCGAGGTTCTAGAGCACACATTCGTCAAACAACAACAGAATTAGAGATTATAGCGTACAGTGTCCTTTGCTACACGCTTTGATACAAAAGAAAGAGCGAATTCGTGTTTTTGTCTCGTTTGCGCTTCTCCTTTGGTTTTTTAGTAAACACGTGTCTTGAGTACGTTAAAATCTAACCTGCGGTAAAGAAAAGTACGAAAAGGAACACCAGAGTATTATACATTGCGCTAATACGGATTTACAAAGCACAAATACGAATTCGTTTTTGGAGGGAAAAAACTTGTTCCTCTCCGCGTCATTACACTCCAAGGGAACTCAACTTTAGGCTATGTTGGGGAATAAAAAATGTCTTGTGGCTCTAGCGCAGCACCAAGCATTTGTTATCTATTATACTAAACAAGAAACTTGGAAAAATAAAAGAAAGTTTTACAGTATTTTGCAACAAATTGAAAAGGAAATTTTTGGGTGATTTCTGCTCGCCATGTTCTGTATAGGCGTTGTAGTCCTTGTTTGTATTTGATTTATGTGAGTCTTACTAAGTATGACCCAACTAGGGTTTGCATCAATTTGAGTTGTTGATTGATTAAAGTAGACTTTTCTAAAATTCATAATTTAACTCTGAAACTATTTTCGGTATTATGCAAAACAATGGGCTACTGTTCAATAGTCACTACAAATTTTGTAGCCACCTTAAGAGCATGCACACACTGGGTAGGGTAAGGGAGAATGACTGGAAGGTTTTTTGTGACAGCGGACCGTTTGGACCGTTTTTATGAACCGGTTTTTTCGTTGCAGTATGAAACCAGTCCAGACTGGTATTTCTGCCCTTTATCTACCGCTTCACATCCACAGATGAGTTCTTCGATTACATCTCTTGATCAGGTGCTAATTTACTGTTGCTCAAAGCACACAGAAGCCTTCAACACTATTACAGCAGAAAAGAAACGTAACTGATAGACCTTCTTGAAATTGTTCTGGAAGTCTCAAATACAAGTCTTGCGCGTCAAATAGATGTGGTTTTCCTCGCACTAACAGATACCGCTTCAGAAACAAGTAATAGGCGTATTGATTGCTCCAAGGAAGCCAACAAAGAGTCATTGCGCAGAAAAGAACAATGGTATGTTCTAACTCTTTATTTACATTTTTGATGTTAGCATCTAATTCTTTTGATGTAAAACAGCAAACACGTGGCAAAAACAAGAACCAAACATTTTGATGTTACCAATAGAGATAATAACATATATTCTACAATACACTGATATACCATATCAAAAAAAGCAAAGACACGCTATTGCTCAATCATGTTGGTTGATGGCTGCTATCATTCATGATATTGTTGGTTACAAAAAAGTCTATCTCAGCACCTTGAAGGATATTCTACAGATTCAAAAGTACAAGGGTGTTATGAATAACAGTATGATTCGATTTAAGTTTGCTATTGATGATAGTGCTGTGAAATTACTCAAAGGTGTTCGGTTTATTAATCTTAGTCAGTGTGAACATATAGCAGATGAAGGTGTCAAAGCACATGCAGGTGTGCATACTATTGATCTTTTGGGTACAGCAGTGGCAGATGAAGGTTTAATAACACTTGCAGGTGTTCACACTATCTATCTTTCTCATACATCAGTTACAGACGAAGGTATTAAAGCACTCAAGGGCGTTCATGAGATACACCTTGTAAAGTGCATGGGCATAACAGATGAAGGTGTCATAGCACTTGAGGCTGTTGATTATGCTGATGTTAGAGGTACTGATGTAACACATGAATGCATGGAAGCTCTTAAAAAAGAAAGAAACATAACAACATTACATTGGTACAAGAGTCGCTTTTGGTAAACACACAATTCATATTTTGACTGTCACTGGTTCTTATCCCTTCACAAGAAATTTGAACTGTGTGCCAGATATGTACCCTCTAAATATAAACTCCTCCTTGCGATCAAGGCAAGGTTAATAAAATGTCAATACAATAATTGGCTGTCCCCGCCCTCAGGCAATGTTACCTACTACAGAGACAACCATTACAAACTGCTTGGTCATGAGAATGGAAAGGTTCAAACCCTTAACACTGAAACGTGCTCCACTATGTGTACTTCATTGTACTTGTGTAAAGTTATAACAACTGGAGACATCTTGTAATAAACCAAAGAAGCAAAAAAAAAAAATTATTTTGGGATAAATCACATCAGAATGCAATAATAACATACTGCAGATAACACTGAATTTGGAATACAGTCAATCACTTTTTTGAAATACTTCCTTTCTACATACGCCACAGCTTTACTATCCTCGTATGACTTATCCTTAGAATTGATACGAATAGATGGCATTCTGTTCATGTTTTTAACAAACGTGTCTTGATTTTGTGTTCCAGAAATCTTGCCTTCTTCTATTTTAAGAAACTTATTGTTTGAGAAATACCCTATTTCTTTATATCCACTTGCTGAATAAAACTCTCCAATACCATTCCTCTTTCCATTCTCAAATTGGACAATATACTTGTCGCCATTAGGCCAACACAACTCTCCAAACCCTGACATCTCACTATTGACAAAGTTGTATTTTTTACCACTCGGCCAATAATACTCTCCATAACCATCTCTCCTCCTTCCATCCAAAAATTCGCCAGCGTATACCTCTTCGTTTACATAAAACATCTTTCCAGTGCCTGAACTCTTGCCATCCACAAATTTGCCAACATATTTTTTATTCCTCAAATCAGAGTCTGTTGAGACAATTGCTTTTTTTAAACGAGAAGAACCAAAGGTAAATCTATTCTCAACTGGCCAATAAAACGCTCCACTACCTGTTCTCATACCATCTAAAAAGTCACCAATGTATTTACTACCATCTCGCCAATTCAACTCTCCATGCCCTGACATCTTACCATCCAAGAAGTCTCCATCGTATGTGCTACCATCAACCCAATACAACTTTCCACGCCCTGACATCTTACCATCTAAATAGTGGCCAATGTACATTTTAACCTTCTGTCGGTATTCTACACCTTGCTTGTACCATATTTGTATACCTTTACCATGTCTGATACCCGATAAGCTTTTTATAGTTCCTGTGTAAAAACAACCCTCTTCAAGGATGACAAGTAGTTTTTTACCTAGCGTTCAAAGAATGAATAAAACTGCAACGCAACAAACGCGACAAATAAAACCCGACTTACGATAAATCAAAAGAGTATCATTGTCATCAGCGCATTTACTATTGTCCATTGTTTAAAACGAAGACGACTTTGAATCTAAGAAAAGAAAAAAATTAGCAA
The DNA here is from genome assembly GCA_038496445.1 of Trichosphaerium sp. ATCC 40318. Lineage (NCBI taxonomy): Eukaryota > Discosea > Flabellinia > Trichosidae > Trichosphaerium > Trichosphaerium sp. ATCC 40318. Next base: position 263,664 of record JALMLS010000461.1, read on the forward strand.
AAGAAGAAAACGATGCTGCGACAAGCAAAAAAAAAGTTGAGTCTGTGTTAATATGTAGTAACAAACCCCATTAGTACCTTGAAAGTATCTAACGCGGTAATAAAAGGGTTTTCGTTAAAGGTAACGCTGAAAACTCTACAAGAGCATCAGTCATTAGGTTTTAGTCGCGCTGAGCGCCTGTAACGAAAGGGAAGTTCACAACGCTTAGGGATAAAAGTAGCCCTTGAGAATCTATGTGTATGTTCAAAAGTTACAGACGTACCGCTAATAGCACCTCAAACAAATAACCCGTTTAATTTCTGTTTGTCACGTGATTTTCTGATTTACTGGAGTTGACGGTTTCAGAAAATCGGAATACAGAACACTCTCTTTACAGACTCAATACCGGACTTTCAATCTCTTGATGGACATGTTATAGTATTGGCTTAACTGCTACATATTCTTGCGGTAACTTTCGCTAATGGAAATATTGTCCGTTTCAGTCAAGTTAGTCAGCTACTTATTTAGTCAGTTATTTTTCTCCAATGGTTGTACTACAAACACGAATAAAGTGCTTCCAGACCGAACAATTACTGACAAAATACCTAGTTGACTAACTTGACTGAAACGGACAATATTGTACGTAGCATTCAAGTTTGCTAGTCAACTTTTTGCTGTTTGCGACTTTAGGTTTTCGTGTTTAGTCTGATCTGACAGATCTTGCAACTTCCGTTAGTTCTTACAAGATCTTGTTAATTCTTGATCTGTTAAAAACTGCAAGATTTGACTGATCCTGTCACTGCTATGTATGGAAAAACAAAATCCACGTCTACAACACATACATATTATTGAAACGCCACGTGTTAACCATTATTAAAGTAAGTACGCGGAAACATGAATGGTCTACAGTTTCTGTAGGTTGGATTGGTGCAAGTGTATGTTTTGTTTCCTTTTCACGTTAGTAAGCGATCGCTTTTGTCTATCACGTGAATGTGTCACGCGACAGGGGTACATTGCATTACAAGTCCAACTTCTCACAAGAAAGTCAGTTCAACTACAACAACATCGTCACAGGTATAAAATACGTTCGCCAAGGTTCCTTTTTTGTCCCTGACCAGATACAAAGGCCTTGTTTAACTGTGTTTTTAGGATCGCTAAATATACAGATATGCTAGACGGTTTGTATTTGATTAGCTTTCATATGGATAAAGACAGTGAACACCATAAGCTTTGTGTTCGTTATTTACAATTGATACGTTGACCATTTGTAATTTCATTGCAGAACTCAAGGGTTATTAAGTCTTCAAATCTTTTCAGATTACCATCAATAGAACTCATATCGCTTAATGTACCGCCTACAGTTTGTATGTAAACTGTACGCAATAATACATTGTACACGGAGCAGCTAATAGCCACGTAAGTTAGGATCAATAAATCCAGTCAATTCCATGTTGTAACTTACAGGCCAATCCCAGTTTCAGCTTTCTATGCGCACTCACTCAGCACATATTCTAACACTGGGTAAATAGCATACTTTGTAAAAACGACAGTTACTGATTTTCGGTGCGAGTCTTACACATAAATAAAATCAGTTTTAACGTTGTTCAGTGAAAAGAGTTATATTTGTTAATTAAGGCAACGATGTATATTTAATAACTATTAATAAACCATAAATAACAACAAATGACTGATAAAGGTGAAGAAGATAAGAAATGGATGTATTGTGGGCCTTTTTCGTGTTCTATGTCTAAAGGATTTTATATTACTCCAAACACGACACTGAATGAGATATCTACGCTATACAAATCAAAATGGCCTTGTTTTGATGATAATAAAATAAGAGTAACAATGGTAATCCCTCCTTCAGGCACTCATAAGGCCAGAGGAATAGCTGTAATACCAATGGCAAGCGGCATGGGCTCAAAAACAGTATCGGAGCTCGAAATATATCCACGCACCAGCGGAGTACAATTTATCATGTCAATGAAGGATAACAAACCAAAAGATGTAAAATAAAGATGAAAAGAACGGGGCAGCGCTAAAACAAAATAGCGTTATTTCGGGTCAAATCCTACCAATACAGTATTGGTACTATTTTCAGAGTTGGAGCATCGTTTTGACAGTTTAACAAAACTGTCTCAATAGGCTTAGCGCTACAATACAATAGCGTTATTTCAAGTCAAATCCTTTATGATATACAACTGTTCAAGGAAGCCTAGCTTAGATTTTCGTCAAAGGAGGCAAGCACTTTGTGACGAAAAAACTGAGATTGAAAGATGTTGTGTTTTTTTTAACACTTGTTTCGCAGAACTCTCATGTGTATACTAAGACGTGATATCTGCTTTCCCGAAATATTTGTTCAAGTTGCCGTTTTTAACTTTGAAACAAAACAGCTTGATGTATACTATACTAATTATTCTAGCATTTTTTGCTCCGAACCTTTATTGTTTCTTATAGCGATCAAGGTTCATAAAAAGCTACAAAGGTTCTAGCCTTGGCATTTTGTGTAATGCTGTTGTTACAAGGTAGGTGTTATTGGAATGAACGCTAAACACAAACTGCAATCTAGAAAAAAATAGGATTCAAGTACAACGCTTATACAAAAGACTCTAGCAAAATACTATATTGAGGACTATGTGTATAGTGCACTAGGTGATGCAGCTTTCCCAGAAGATGAGATAAAGTATGTGTATGGCAAGGGGGACGTGTTAATCAGCTTATCCATAAAGCAAACCATTAATATTGTCCGTATCATTCAAGTTTGCGACAGGTTTGGCAGAAGTATCAAAGTGTAAGATCTTGCAAGAACTAACAAGACTATTGCAGTATTTTGCATAAGTGCGCTTGTGAATGCTACACTCACCAAAGAAGCGCCCAAAGGAGCCGAACAGGACCAAAGGTACGAATTACTTGTTATTTGTTGGCTAACGTACTACGCTGCCACACGCTAGTGCTGAGACAGTCATAGCGTCAAGGCGTATCAAAGGGTAAAAAAACCGTAAAGATTAATTCCAAAATCGATCAAAGTATCTCTGGAGGCGATATTATGGTACGTACGCCATGTAGATCCCTATAGTCCATTGGCTCCTATAACACAGATTTGAGGATAACCTATCTTAGTCACGACGCCTGAGACCCTTGTTTAGTTCAGGTCAGGCAATAAAACTACAACCAAAAACCACAAAATTATCCATGTACATTGTAGTCATTGTGTAATTGCCTCTATCCGTTGGTTACGCCTCTAGATTGTTGGCTAGTATGTTAAGTCGCTAACTGTCTGTAAAGTAGGGGTTGTATATCTACGTTTGGTTGTGCACGATGCGGAAAAGTCAAGTTACTCTATGCAGTTGAAAAGATGCAGGCAAGAACTGTACTTTCTCTCAACAATAAACTGCTATGTCAATCATTCACCCCATTTACGCTCCTCTAGCCCCTATCTGCGCGAATCAGAGGTTTTTTGGCTAAAGGGCTGTACCTTCGTGTACTTTGCTGCCAATCACTATCCACCTTATCTCTTTTGTCGCCCATAGCGACTAACCTAGGCTTTTTATTTACCCAATTTTTTTTTTTTGGTGAAAAGGTCGTCACCAAGTTTGTGACAATGTTATACATCCAGACAGGAAACTAAAGTGGTTTGTTCAAACTTAGTTTTTTTTTTGTATGAGGATTTTTTTACAACTTTTTTTTACAACTCTATTTTCTTCGTTTTTTCTCTTTCTCAGTTTTTTCGTTCTTCCAACAAAGACAGCCTACCAAGAGTGAGTAATTAATACAATAAAAAAGAAGAAGGCATCATGTCATTCTTTTGAAAAGCGTACCTGTGCTCAAGAGATTGATTTTTTTCTACAAGTTGTTTTGTGAGTTGCTGTAATCCTTCTATCATTTTTGCTGACTCTTTTTTGTATGCTTCGAATTCAGCTTTTAATGAAGTCAAAGCTCCTTCTGTTACAGTTAAACTCATTGAAAGAGAATCACTAGCATTAGGAGAACTAGATCCGCTATCCTTAGAAGCACCACCTTCTTTCTTTGATTTACTTGATCGACCAGAAGATTCACGCGAAACCTCTTTTGATTTTGAGTCTCCAGCTCCAGAAGATGATTCTCTTGAAACTTTTTTCGCTTCTTTAGAATACGACCCTCTGCTTCTGTGAGTCTTCCGTGCACGTCTCACCTATTCACACGTGTTAACAGTAGTCCGTTACTTTATTGATGTACCATTGAACGTCTAGTGATTACTTTAGATTGCTTTATGAGCTCCTCAAGCACTTTAGGACCTTTGGCGTTGACAACAAAAGTATGCTAATTTTTTGTTAATACATGGATCACGTGAAAGTTTGTTTGTTCTCCATTAATCGTACCTGTGATAACTCATAGGCTCCTGGTCTGTTTCCTGGCTATAAATAATTGTAAGTATTCGGTAAAGGGGTCAAACTTATTTTGTAAGTTGTACGTACCTCATCAACAAGACATTTGTAAATAAAGTCAAGTGTTTGCTTTTGGTATTTTTTTGTCTTTTTAAGGACACTGTATGGATTTGTATTCTCCAAAAGTTCAATAACAGTAATACCCAATGCCCATATATCGCTCTATGTAAAATATAAATATATGTCACCCAAACCGAAACCAGAAAACAAAAGGAAACAAAAAATGATTCTAAAAAACCCCCAAGGCATTAATCCGCAATCTGACGTACCTTCACGGAGTAATTGAATGTTTTCTTTATCTCAGGCGCCTTTAAAATACTTAGTAAAACTTAAAATACAAGGCATCTTTGTTGTAGAAACATACCATCCAATATGAACTTCCTGAAAGCTCTTTCCTTCCAACAAGATTTCCTAAATGTTCGGCAAGTCCAAAATCACCTTTTTGTTGCTGTTAGTTTCAGACAGTCATAACCCTTAACATTATCACGTACATAGCTTTACACCACCTTTTCTATCTAATAGTATATTGGCAGCCTTGATATCTCTAAAGCGAGCTGTAAGTACACAAGAAAACTTTGCTTTTCGTTTTGATAAAAAAACGTGCCTGTGAATTATATTTTTACTGTGAAGCAGAGCGAGTCCAGTTATAGTTTTAGCACAGACTTGAGCTGCTTGTTTTTCAGATAAAAGTAAAGGAAGGTTTAGGATATCTTTAAGAGACCCTGCAGAGCAGTATTCCATCAAAATCTATAAAACAATTACTTAGTATTTCATCGAAGAATAGATTATGTTAAACGGGCTTTCACGTACCCATGTGGAATTCTCTACACGCGCATGCCCGTAATACTTTACCAAGTTTACAAACTGACTACACTCCTTTAAAATCTCCATCTCCTTATTGAGCTTCTCTTGTTCTTTTTCTGTTCCGCTGACATTTTCTATTTTTTTAACAGCGATTTCTATTTGAGTATGTTTCTGCTTCGCTCTCCATACTTCTCCAAATCCTCTATTATTTTATTAGAACTTGAAAGTTAATGGTTGTTAAAAAACAATAAAAATCACGTGAAAACTAACTTTTCACTGAAAATAAAGACAAACTACAAAAAAAGCTCAAGTAGGAAAGAGTTTGAAACTGTCTTAGTCTTCTGTTAATTATAACGTACCCTGAACCTAGAAGTTCTACAAGGTCAAATAAATCAACGCCATGACCGTCCCATTTCCAGTCCTAAATTAAAAAATAACGTAAGCTTCCAATGGAGTACTAATAAAAATCATTGTTGTTTGGGCACGAAGAAGCCACGCCCTTTTTTTTGTTTTATTATTTTACAACTTTTTTGTAGTTTTTTTCAAAAAAAAGCAGAAAAGAGTCTGACTGGCTATTCAGAGCATTCTCTAATTTCTCTCCTCTTGATGAAATAATGTACCTTATCAACATGTACTTTTGCTTCAAAATTTATAGGTCTACTTATTTGTTTTATGGCAGCCAACGAGTAACTCTAAAAATAAAGTGAATACACCAAATTCCATTCAAAAAAAAAAAAGAGACATACCTGTATGTTCTTTGTGTGCGCTTTGATACTCTTTCCAGCATTCGCTGACCCAAAAACTAGTTTATTCTTGAAATCAAGATCGTTGTAAGACTCCCTTAGACCTTTGGATATGTAGGTCGCTGTGAAGGAAAATTAGCACGTTGGTTTTTTTTTTTAACTGTTAACGTACACATATTCGCGACTTCTATGACTGCACTGGAGTGCGTCCCATCTTTTCGTTTTCCGGCCACAATAAATACACTGTTGTTAAATACATGCATCTTATGTCCGCTGGTAGGTTCTAGTTCCACGCTAAGGGTCACACGTGACCATGATTTCGTTTCTAAAGTAAAGCGGTTAGAAACCAACACATAGGTAACTCAGCGCGTACTTATAGAATACACAAGTAGGTCCTGTAAGAACTCCCTATCGTTTTCACCTCCGAATAAAATGATCATACCATTAGAAGGCATATAATCAAGTGCGGCACTAGATCTTGGAGAAGGACACCAACCAAACTGCGTGCATGATTTCCAAGCTAAAAAAAAAAGAGTTAAACACAACATACCACTTGTTTAAGAACATACTGTCGTCTATTGTGTCATACACGTGCATATCGTTCAAATCACGTGATTCTTTAGAACGTCCACCAAATATATACCTAAATCACGTGGTCACCTCTTGATATCACGTGGACAAATACTTATTTGATACACTTACATTTCATGCTCTATAACAACACAAGAGTGCCTCTTTCTTCCAGTAGGTCCATCAGAAAGCTTCTCCCACGTTGCAGTTTCTGAAAAAAAAAATAAGTCCAGGAATATTCAAAATGATGCAACAAATGTTGTGCGTTTATCTGAATTGAAGTTTTTGCCCGCCAAAAAACAGTTTATAAATAAAATAGGAGAACTAACAGAGTTAAAAATTAAGACTTACCAATATCAAAACTCCATGTTCCAGAATATATCAAAAATTCAGTATCTGATGTTCTACATACGCCGCCGTATACGTAAATCTTTCCGTTGACACCACCAGCAACATGACTCGCACGTGGTGCAGGTTTTTTACCTTGAACATCGATTTCCATGGCTACTTTTGTTTCTACAGTTTTGTGTTAAAATTTAGCATTCTTTGATTATTCCAGTACTTAGGTCTATAGAGTATACTGCGTTTGAATATTGCATGTCCTTATAAATACCACCGAAAACGTATAGAACGTTATTATATATGGTAGATGTATGACCAGCGATACAAAGAGGTTTTCCATTTACTTCGATATCAAAGTGTTCCCATGAATGTGATTCTAAAACCAGTTAGTCAATTGCGTTGAAGTTGCTAATCTTTTGGTTGTTGTTACCTAGAGAGAAGACAGATAAATCTCCTAAGACTTCTCGTTGCATATTTCCTCCATAAACGTATAACTGTCGCCTTGAATAAAAAATTAAAAAAAAGTCTGAGTATTTTTTTTTTCGAAATCTTGAACGCACTCTAGTATAGTTGAAGAATGTCCGTCTCTTGCTGTGAATGACTACAACAAGATATTAAAAAAAATCCATCACGAAATGTTGTTTAATTACTTGTTACGTACTTCTGCCTTTGTTTTTGTCCATACTTTATTCCTTACTTGTCTAAAAGCATTATCGAATGTTTTTTTCCATCTTTTCTGATCAGAACTTTTTGTGAAAGATAAGATGTAACATGATTTATCATAGTACGATAACTCGATAAAATGTCTACATTTTGAAGGATCAATATGTTTACCATCACCAGGACCAAGTTTATCATCTATAACAATAAGTTACAAACCGTAAAAACGTACACAAAAAAAGATACAAAAAACGAAGAAAAAGATCCGGCAACGTTCACGCGCCAGAAAACTCAAAAAATTCAAATGACGATTGAGGCGCCAGACAAAAAATCATAATCTTTTCTTTCGTACATGCTATTGCGCTAGCTATTTTCTTTGTGCTCAGGTACTTGATTAGGAGTAAACCAAGGAAGTGGTACTTTTCTTTTTTCATTTTTTGTAAAATGAGGACAGCGTCATTCCAGATGATAATCTTGACGTCTAATGTATGTTTTACAGAAATTAAATATGCCTTTAAGCATGTAAGCACTTTAAAAGCAATTTTAGAGTGGCACTGTACCTCAAAATCGTCGATCATTGTTCGTCCGGGAATGACTATTTCTACTCCTCTGGGAACATCCACAATACCATCAGTTATCTTTATACCGGTACGTTGGCGCTCTTCGTCGCCTCTGGATCGGTCTATACATTTGGCAACATCTTCCATTTGTTTTAGCGCTAGTGTTACATCACTTACATCGCTGTGTGTCTCTGGCATGGCTTTTAATGCTTGCTAGATAAACATATTAAAATAACGAAAAGGGCATTGACTACTTGCCTTTAAAAGAAGAACAAGGCGTAGAGGGCGTTGTATTGGCCTATTAAAAGATTAATAAACATATAACCAAGGACGCGTACATAATTAAAAAATCAGCAATGCGTAGAGGGGATTTGAAAGTGTCATTACATTGCTCCGAAAATTTATCTTGGAAAAACTGAACTGGTCTACGCTTCAGGACTTTATGAAGCTTTTCTTGAGCCAGATCGTATTTTTTAGCATATTCTTTGTACAAGTTGAAAACAGAAGCCTACATCAGAGTTCATTAGTAATCCGAAGTAGGAGTTGAAAATTGATAGTTTCAATTGAAAACTACAAAAAAACAAAACAGGCCATCTACGCACGTATTCTATGAATATTGCTCCTATGTTCGATTTACTCCAATCTTTTGTTGCCGCTAAAACACTTGGATGAAAGAATGTCGAATGGAATTCTTTCAAAGTCTTCAAGTTCATAAATATTGCGTTTGATTCATCGTGCGTTACTAATTTCTGCTCTAACAGCTTGTTTTGGCCCTCCTTCAAATCTACGTAAGTACAAAAAAAAACGAAGTTCGTTAAGAGAATAAAGCATGAAACCCACTAAACTGTTGAACACAGTCGCTTATTTCTTTGTTTTACTTGCCTCCAAAGCATATGTAAGATAGTCTAAATAAGATTGTTCTGATGATAGTAATTCGTCTACAACTTGTTTGAACTGCCCTTTTTGCGTGTATTGACGCAGCTTCTGAGAGCTAGTCAAGACATCCTCCTTCTTTAATCCTTGTAGAACTTTGTTTTGAGCTTTAGGCTGCGGAGGAGCACGATTCGGCGCGTTTGGTAGAGCCTTAGCCATGGCAGGCAATGGTCTTGTTATTGGAGCTTTCCCCTTTGGCACTGGACGCCTGATTCCTTTTGGAGCCATAGGAGCAGGCTTAGCAGGACGTGCTACTTTTACGGTAAACAAATTAAAATAACAACGCTCGTGTAGGTACCCGTAGGAGACTAAAACCGCGTTAACAGTTGTAAATAAATGTTTCAAAAAAAAGCCGTACTGCTACTGTTCCAGATCTCTGTCGAGTAGTACGGTAAGCTGCAATGGTTATGTTTTGCTGCTGTTCTTCTTTTTCCATGCGCTTTAACTCATCAGGTATAGTATTACCACTGCCATAACTGACTGTATGGCGCCCTTTTATAAAAAAGGTGAATAACACGTGAAAAAAAGAACTGCATTACTTGATCTTCTCTTCTTCTTGCGTTCTGTGCTTGCTAGAGACCATATTAACACAGAAGGGAAACGCAACTCGATAAAAAAGAGAAAATCGTACTTTCTTCAATGTCCTCGTTTGTAAGCGAAGCATCTTTGCGTGAAAGAGCTGGTGTAGGTTCTCGGGGCGGCGGGCTAAGAAATTTGTAAAAACAAAGAATTTGAAAAAACCGAACTACAACAAAAACTTTCTTACCGCATACCAAATCCTATAGGTCCTTGCTCTATATTATACCCAATTAATACCAAATTACCAAAAAACTTTTTTATTATTGAAAACTAAAAAAGCTCCGCAAGTACCTTCAAACAGCCTCATCTTTGACTTCACCGATCGTACTTTACGCTCAGCCATTTGGTGTTGTAATTAACACGTGCTTCTATTAATATTGCCTTTTTTCGGCCAAAATAAGTTCTAGTTTGCAGTGCTGGCAACCCTTTTGACTATAAAAAAAAAAATCACGACATAAAGAACAGGAGTTCATCAAAAAACTCAAGTTTGATGTATTTGTTCGATAACACGTGTTATATCGATGTTTGTTATACAAGTACCTTTTTAACGTAATCACAAGTTCTCTTGAGCTGTGATTATAGCAATAACACCGACAATGTGACAAATTCGCCGCAATTCAACAAGAGATAATAAAGAACTACTCAAACCAAATCATTATTAAAAAAAACATACTGTGGCTATATCTTTGTGCGTAGTTAATGTCATGCAGTGCTTAAAAACTGCATGCTCGTTTTTTGGGCGCTAATTTGCGAACAGTACGCATAATATCACCAATGAACTAATAACATGTTTATGCACAATAGCGGAGTGTCATTTGATAAGTCCGCGTTGTATTTAAGTGTGGTGGCACAAAAACCTCAAAAGGCACGTTCAGAACTGCTCCGCGTAGTACGTTTCTGCAAAGCTTTTCAAAACCGTTTAAACTGTTTTAATCCCGTTGACACTTGATTTAGATATTGTAAGTTGATGCTTGAATTATTAGACACCGTTTCTTTGCCGCTTTACGCGACTATATTCTGTGCGATAGCAGCCATTGGTATAGGATTCGCACTTGGCCGAGTAGTACGCTGACACGTTTTTCATTTCCTAAAATGCGTTTCTTTCGCTATCTCCAGCGCTTTAGTACATAAAGGAGCCATTGTAACGATTTTTAGGGCTCAAGTAAATCTAAAGGACCTAAAGACTACAAAGTAGTCGATGACATGGGCCCTGGATACGAGGTACGGCTTTTGCGCCGAAATGTTATGGTGAACAACTTCTAAAACTTCCAAAAACCACTCAAACGCTGAGACAACATTCGTCACGGCGAAAGAGCGTTACGGAATCTTTTACGGTCAGGGCACTTTTTGGTTTGAAGTCCCCATTTCAAAATGACCTCAGCTAGCATTTAATACAGCTTTTAGGGCGATGAAACAACGCCTACAGGCACTAGTAATAACTCTCACGCGTCACATGACGATAAACAACACATACCCCTTAAATTCAAGTATACACCTTATTATATCTTATTGAGGGTATTGACGCTTGTTTTAGGCAACTGTCAGTTGAGGAAATGAAGAAAAGCTCTCGTGATTTTTATGAACACGTCAAACAACGTCGCTCTGTTCGTTTCTTTTCTGATAAGGTACGTGTGGTTTATTCACGTACTTCTTTTTTGGATTGACGGCTTCTTTAAGGATGTACCTGTTGAAATCATTGAAAACGTAATCCGAGCAGCTGGAACCTCTCCATCTGGCGCAAATCAACAGGTACGAGGCAATGACAAAAAAATGTGAATCTCAACATGTTGTGTGTCAATCTTCGGGATTATTATCTCCATCGTTGCCGTAAACCCATAATACTCATTCTCATCTACCCTACAAAGGCGCAGAGCGCATTTTTTTGGAAAAAGCAAATGAGGATGACCTTTTTTTTTGATTTGTTTTTTTTTGAGTTTTGTTGTTATAACTAACTTGATTTACTAGCCTTGGACATTTGCTGTTGTAAAGAGTATGGATTTAAAGCAAAAGATTAAAGATATTGTTGAAAATGAAGAAAAAATCAACTACGAAAAGAGAATGTCTAGAAAATGGGTTGAGGATTTACAACATATTGGAACAGATCATCTAAAACCTTACCTTACTGTTGCACCTTATATTATCATCGTCTTCAAGCAAACTTATCGCGTCTCTGAAGAAGGTAAAAGAGAACCACATTATTACTTTGAAACTAGTACTGGTATCTCTTGCGGTATTTTAATAACGGGTACGGAACGTCTAGAAGTCTTCTTCTTTTGCTTTTTTTTTTTCATTGTTTCATGCTTCACGTGCAATTTCTTGTGTTAACATGTTCTATAGCCATTCATAATGCTGGTCTTGTAACACTCACAAGTACTCCAATGAATGCTGGACCGAAACTTAGAGATCTACTGGGACGTCCAAAGAACGAAAAAGTTTTGCTTCTGTTGCCAGTTGGTAAGTCTCTTTTTTTTTTTCCTTCAACACAGTAATACTTATATTATCTAGGATATCCTAGAGATGATGCAACAGTCCCAAATCTCACTAAGAAACCACTTGATGAGATTATGAAAGTATTTTAAGAACATCTAGCGAAGGACATAACCCAGACTGCGTGTTTTTTTTCAAAGAACGCAAACTTTTTTGTACTAATTAAATAAACTATGTCTATTTTTATGATACTCGCGTGAATAGTGTCTATGGCTGTTCTACTGTCATTGTAGTAATATGTAGTACGACAAAGGGATAATCGGTATGTTACATGAGTAGGTTTATTTATGGACTTACATTTATCCATACATTGCCTGTGTTTAATTTTTGAGCAATTAGATTTAGTTTACCGTTATCAAATCCACTTGTTGGTCCTCCGAACACAGAGTCTTTACTGAAGGTAGTGCATGCTTCTTGTGCATTATCATGAGTAACTTTTTGTTCTGTGATGGCCCAACCAATACTGCTCTTGAGCCTACAAGCCTACAATGTAATTAAGCAAAAAATTCTGTTTTTCGTGTAAAAATGGTTGTACCACTGGAAGAAGATTTGAGCATGATTGAGACACCCAACGACCGTCTGCACCTTGTGAAACGCAATCTAAATTTGAAGTAGGCTGACCCTTAGCCCAAGACCATACTTGAGCCTCCATGAAAGAAGGTACATACAAATCAGGGCAAGGAACATTGACATTACATTTTGTAACTTGAGGTAATGTTGAAGCGTTTAGATGTATCTTATCCAATCCACCTAGTAAGTAAAGTTAATATAAGATGTACACGTGCAAGTATGTGTACCTCCGTTGATCGGTCCGTAAACAAGCTCTGCAGAGTTAGGACGAATAATTGAACCTTGGTAGGTCTGGGTAACTCCTCCTTTTAGTTTCATCGTGCAATCTGGAAAGTACTCAACAAAGTCATCCATACTGGGCTCCTGCCAATGACATAACTCTGGACCATACTTAGCGAATACTGTATCGTTCATAGCAGATCCATAATCAACTCCTGACATGAATAATATTTGTGTTCCAGCTTTTACCATGTCATCTATTGTGTCAGGCCATTTTCCGCCGTTTTCATAATACATCGGTGGTGTATAGATCTTTGATCCAAAATGCTTCTTTAGAGTTGCCACGAGTCCAGGTACTTTACCTATGATAACTGTTAGAAGGAAAAAAATAAGTACAAGAGAGTTTGACGCACCCCACTCAAGGAGATCTTCTTCGTCGTCAAAAAAAATGAGAAGGAATTCGTCTTTGTTTTCTGGTTTTTCTAGCCATGTTTGAACTTCTATGACAGCGTCTTCCCAACGTCTTTGTTTATCTACAGGTATAGAAGAGAGACTAGGATCACAGCCTATTGTCTATGAAAAAAAATTGTGAGTTTTTGTTTTTGGTTTCAAATATTCTTTGTTTGGGTGCTCGTACTTCAGTGTCCCACTCAATTGTTACGTTCAACCCAAGTTTGTGTATCAGGTCATTAATAAGGTCAATAAAATCATCAATATCAGGTTCATGAGCTCCACCACAATGAGCAATACGCAACTCATTATCAACGAAGTGTGTATCTAACTCAATAAATCTAACCTACAAGACAAATTAAAATTATCACGTGCCAGATTGTAACAACAAAAAAGTTTCGAATTGAAGAAAACAAATAAAATTCACGTGCCCCAAGGTTGAGTTGATCTGTTAAACTGAGGAATTGATTATTCGTTCGTAAATACCAACTCTTGTCAACTAATTTGAGTATCTGTGTGTACACGTAGTCCTCATTCCCGTATCCATTTGCAAGTGTTATAGCTGAGTTATGTGTTCCTGGGTATAATACATAACACATGTTTTGGCGACGTGCCAAAGTAGCTAAAGAAGACAATAAGACAACAAGACTTTTTTCTTGTATTCTGTCGTACTCTGCGTTTTGATTGAATTTGAAAGCCATGGGGATACTGTAACTGTACCCGTCTTACATACTATAGAACAGTGTTCTCCACCATTACATACAACCTACGGAAGACTTAGTATTTGCGGAGCAATAATATCCCGCATTCTTTTTTTTCTGCTGTCAAAAAAAACCCAAAAGACTTCAAAATATATTGGCGTATTACACTGCTATTCAAATCCTATTTTTTTTTTCTACACCTTACAAACATACGTTACGTATGTTTGATTTCGCTTTGTAAAAAAACACGTGTTTTTGTGGGCGTAAAAAGGTAGAAATTTGAAAGGTTTGAAAAGTGTAAATTCTCATCCCAAAATTTTGAGGAGAGAATTCAAGATTCTTGGTTTGTTTCAGCTATTTATGGTTCAAATGATACAAGTAATAAATGTCGACGCGAACTGTGCTCATTTTGGATGGCCAGTTGTCGAAAGACGAAAAGTACGGCGAATTTAACTTTCTGTTTATGTTTTAGCGGTTTTAATACGTACTGTTTCAGTGCAGTTTACGCCAGGCGGGATAGTGTTGATTGTTTCACCCAAACCAAGTTTTTCTCTTGTAATATCGTCGTTTACCGTTATTTTCCACGTTAACGCGTGTTGAATAAAGAGACAAAGAAAAAGCACCAACGCAAGGCTATTTGTATTCTTAGCCATAGAGATCATTACCACCGCAATGTAGACCCCGTTAAAATATGTTTTACCCGTTAACAAGCACTCCTAAAGAAGGTCTTTAAGTCGTTTTGAACATTTAAGGTATTTAGGTCTCGATTGCTATTGTATTTATCCCAATTAAACAAAATGTCTGTACCACTATCCGTTGGTACAAGTTGTGAATAGACGTTCAAGTTTTGACATCAATCTTGGTTGTTACCTTGAAAGACTCTTTACTTCGTAACATCGACTGTAATGATGTTGGGGTGGTATTATATCCCACGTGATTTTATTTTGTCAGTAAAAAAAGATCAAGGCTTTTTTAGAATTTCAAAGTAATTAAATACTCCAGCATCACCACTAACGATGGCGAATGTAACAGAACCTTCAGAGCCTAGTGAAGCACCACCAATAGGCCCTACAATGCCACCTGATATATTTCTTAACAATGCAAGCCTTCCCCTTCAAGTTGCTGCATTAGCTATCTCATTTTCAGTGCTCTTGTTTTTTAACCTGCTTTGCTATTTATTTATTCTGTGGAGACGATGGTATCGGAGGAAGACTAACTACCTACAAACAGCTAGTACACCTTCAACACGTGCTAGGATAGCGCAATACTTTGAACGTGAGTCTATGTGGTGGGTTTGGCTTGTAAGTGTTAAAAGACATCCTACGTTTGTCTAAATTATCTTTTAAAGGAACTATTCAACGGTGTATGCAGTATGGCTTATGTTGTACTTTATTTTGTTCTATTGGGAAATGATTTTGTTACACTCCGAGGATTTGGTGTAGAACTTGGTCTAGCAGTTGTATTCACCATTATTTTCTTCTGGCGCCTTTATATAGCAGAATCACGGTTCGTGATTTTAGTGTCAAACAAAACCGTTTCAAAAGTTGTTTGGATTTTTTTTTAGACTTACCTTTTTTCGATCTCTAGTTCGCTTTACTTGCGGTCTATTTCGGCGATAGTAGATGCAGCTACTGTGTTTCCTATATATGCATCTCTAATACTAGATGGTTATGCGGTATTAAACACTCTCTTCTCTTGTGCAACACTTGTTTGGTTTTGACATTTTTTTTTTTGAAATAGGTTTTGGGATTCTTACGGATTCTGCGGTTGTTCAGGTTGGCTATTTTAAGCAAAAAGTTTGGAGGTACATTTTATTTTGACAATGACATTTATATATAATTGCTAAGTATATTTTGTCTGACACATTTTTTAGCTACAAAAACACGGTATGATTGAAGCGATTTATTGATTTCTTCCTCAGCATTAGACTTCGTCCTTCGTTAGCTTAAGAGGTATACACTAACGCAATCATTAGATATCGAGCTGGTACTACAGCACGTGCTGTGGCCGAGGCTTTCTCATCAGGTGAGCTATTCGTGAAGTTACATGTACTGATTTTTTACCTAGGTATTTACACTCAGTTTGCCTTGCTGGTTTACCAATTGATTGCATTGGTTGTCTTTTCTGCATCGGCTTTTCAGTGCGTCATTCTTCTCGTAATATTACTTACTAATACCATATTAGATACATTGAAGAGGTTGGTGACTTTTGGGTACCAGTAGAAGAGCGTGAAACTCAAACTATTGACAGTTTTGCGTCTATTTATTTTATCTTTGTTACTTTGTCAACAGTCGGGTACATTTCAGCACAAATTGCGCTATTGGACTAACAAGTTGGACAAATAGGTACGGTGATATACTTCCAACTACACAGACAGGACGTGTTGTAGTCATTATTCTGATTGTATGGTGCGAAGAAAAACTTAACTGAGCAGCAACTATTGCTTACTATTTTGTAAACAGGGCTATCTTTGTGCTTACATCTCGTCTTTCTCGTATCGGATCTGTACTGGCTGCAAGACCTGGTAAGCTGAATAATGCTATGTACCAATGAATATACACTAACAGATTAAAGTTGTATTGGGTGATCTAGGAGATGCTCGGTAATATTTCGTAGTACCACTAAAATGTTCTCATTTTTTACATTCTAGATCATCAAATTATGTAATCATTACAGGCTCGATAAAGGACCAAGCATTACAAACAATCCTTCGTGGTTTGTTTGCAAGGGAGAAATGTTATGTTCGCCAGCCTCATGTTGGTATGTTAGTGTTTGTCAACTTCTTTCAAGCTCTTTTTCTTTTTCTTTAATTGATAAACTAATATTCTATTCTTAGGCATTCTTGACAGTGGAGAGGGACAAAAGAGTATCAAACAGATTCTTTACAATCCCACGTATACAGGCCATATTTATTACAGGCAAGGATCTGCTATGAGACCTGCTGACCTTCGGCATATGGACTTGGGTATGTACTATTTGTTGTTGTACCTGTCGAAGTCTCATGTTAGTGTAGGCAAAGCCAGAAAAGTATTTATACTAGCGAACCCACTTTCAGAAAATCCAGAACAAGAGGATGAAAGTACGATGAATGTTATGTGAAGTTTAATTAATGAGTTTTATCAAACTAGCTAATATCCTACGTCTTTGGTCTATAAAGAATTACAAGACATATGGTGTTGATGTATATATACAACTCATTCTCGCAAAGAGCAAGAAGCGTCTATTATCTCTTCCAGCAGACTTTGTTCGTGCTGAGCACGTGATGTGCATAGAAGAGCTTAAATATGTGCGCTTAAAATACTACTTTAAGGAACTAACTAAACCAGGCCATGTTGGGATCTTCCTGTCTTTACCCAGGCATTATAAGCCTCCTGACCAACATGATAAGAAAGACGTCATACTTGGTAGATAGATCAGTCGTTTGGAAAGAAGCCTATGGTGAGCAAGATAAGTGTTTTTTTGAGTATTTATTAACGAGTATTAGAACACGGTGCAAACTTCTTATTGTATGCCAAGACATTGTCTAAAGTATTCAATAACATCAACTTTATGGCTGCTGTCAACGTATGCCTACTTCATTTCATTGAATGACGCTAACTTGAAGATTAGCTCATGTACACATACACACACGGCGAACTACTCATTATTGGCGTTATTGATCGCGCAGATGGAAGAAGAGTACTTCTCAATCCTGGCAAGGTGCGGTCACTCTAGCCTTTCTTTTTAAGAGTTATTTTAATCACGTGATTAGAAATACGTTCTTCTTGAAGGTGACACTGTGTTGGCGCTAGCATACAAAGAAGAAATCGCGGACAAGCTTGAGCTTGAACCTTCAAAGTTACATCGAGATAAGAACAAACCAGTGCGTTTTTACTTAGTATACTTTATATTGATGCTGAAGTTTATTAGCTTGAACAAGAGTTGCGAGCACTTGGTGTACAATTACCAAACTCGAACAAGCTAACCAAAGCAGAGAAGGAGTGCAAGGAAATGGAGAAACAAAATTATAGGATTGCAAAGAAGTTAGAGCAAAACTCTCAAAGAATGGTAAGGCTACAGAGTGGCCTTGATAAAAAGATAGGCAAAAGAGCGAAGGTACAATCCTCTTTACAAAATGTCAGTTCCATACACGTGTTTGACTGATATGACAAAAAGAGGCAAGCCAAACTCAAAGAAGAAGAGAAAGCTGATGATGATGATCTCATTACAAAACGCCATATTGCGAAGTCAGTTCAAAAGATTGTGCATGCGTTACCTCACCATGTTGTGAGGCGTGGTGTACCTTCTGAGTTAAATGTTGTGCATCCAATGACACGTGGTAAAGTGCAAAATAGTACCTTAAATACTTTCTAAAATACTTTTATTAAGAACATTATGCCTTGTTGCGTACAAGTTCACAGACAACGTTGGATAAAGTATTGGTTACTAGAAGGGAATTATCTAGGTTCAAAGGTACACCAATCTTTAGTTGTGCGTTATCTACTAACACGAACAAAAAAGGTCACATCGTGTGTATAGGTGATGTATCCAACATATTTTATTTCATTGCTCGTTTGAGAGATAAGAGTTTAGAGCAGTTCGGCTATGTACCAATAGTAATCATGGTATGATACAATGTTTCTATATACACCTAGCTTAATTCGTTTTATAAATAGAGTGAAACGTTTGGAGATGCTGAATGGAAACGTATTCAAGTATTCCCTGAAGTCTATGTTCTCAAAAAGTCACCTTCAAATAAGGTTAGTTGTTCTTTTTAACACGTGAGATTTTGAACTTACATTCTATTTAGAATCTGAAAAAAGCGAATGTAGCACAAGCTATGAGGATTGTGATATTCTCTAAACCTTCTCCTCTTGCAGAACAAAGTGGAGATGCTAATCTTATAGACTCTGATCAAATGCTTCTTGCACTTAAGATTGTACGTCGCGCGTGATACATCTATTTGCCTAACCTGTACTGTAGATGAACCACTTTAAGTTCTTGGGTGATAATATCTTGGTTGAATTGAGTACTCCAACACAAACATATAGGCTATTCTAACCAATGCGTTTTAGTTAACTCTGAGAACATGGAATTTATTGATCTCGCATCCAAGTTGAATACATCTACTGAAGTACAAAAGAAACTAGAGTCCAGCAGGGCAGCTACAGACTACGAGTATGAAACAGCATATTTCGCTTCAGGTACGTTTACATACGTTGAATCCAGTCTTTGACCAACACGTGCCAATAGGGAAAGTATTCAGCTCCGCATTTTTTCACATACTTATGGCTAAAGCACGATAGATTCAGAGCTTTTCTCTTCCTTGCTGACGTTTAATAGGCTTTTAAAACGCCAGCTATATTCCGTACTATGAACATACTTGCTGGTACATCTGCAGTGTATGAACCAATAGGAACACAAAAAGAAGGAGCTAAAATATGGCCACAAAGTCATCTTATTCTAATAAGACCTCCTGAAAAAATAACTGCAAATGGTGAATGGCAATTCCAGGACTTGTTTAAGGTCTGTTCGAATACTTTAGAGGCCATTCCAATCGGTTTATACAGAGCAGTGGAACCAAGTACGTCCAACCTCATTTAGCTTTTGTATTCTTGTTGGTGCTAACACGTCACAAAGGTAAGGTAGCATCAGAGGAGACAATACATCCATATGTCATTACATGTCCAGAACCAGAACTCCTTATTGAGCCAACAGACTTTGTGTTTGTTTTAGGAAGAAGACAGTTATTATCTCATGAATTGGTAGCTTTTGGTGGAATGTACAATCCAAAGGTGCAAGCTATCATCAAGAAACTGAAGAAGAAACTTGCGAAAGAAGCTGAAAAACAGAACAGACGAGAAAACGTATGCGCCTGTTTTGCGACCTTACACGTGTTACTAACATAAAGTGCCTCTAGGAAGCCAAACAAGCAGCGATGGTGAACGCAGCAGATCTCGTCAATCCGCAGAAGGTCGAAGAATCTCCAGCCAAGGAAGTTGCCGACCCAAAAAAGAGTGTTCCGAAAAAGATGCATTCTATTGAGATGGAGAAACTAACAGATAACGAATCCGAGTCCGAGGAAGAATCAGAACCGGAAGACCGTGATGAAAACGATACTGATGAAGATAAAGATGACTCTGAAAACAAGTCCGAAGGATGGTCTGTAAAAGGGTCTCAGTCTAACATCAGTCTAAGCAAGAATGACGAAGGTTCTTCAAACAAGCACTCTAATGTGTCTCTGGAAGAACAAACAGTTGAACGGATTGTAGCAAACCCTGAGGATTCTGAATCATAAATACAAATGAATTGTAAGATCATAAATGTTGCCCGAAACTGTTAAGCCTTTTCACTTTGTTCACGTGATACCCAGATGCATACTGAGCCGCCAATTAATGTGCCTTTTTTAAAAATGCACATATTGCCTCATAACACGTGATATTTAGGTACTTCTTTTTTATGATAGCTCTACTTGTTCTAGGTCAATACTTAGCTCTGTTTCTACGTACTTGTATCAATAAAAAGATTAGGAAATTTCAACCGTATTCTTGGTGATCGTAATCTTGTGGATGGCAAACAATTACGTAATTGCTGTTCTAGAGGATTTGGAAAGGTTACCACAAGCCTGTAATAATACACTGAAGCAAACAGAAGCATCTATACGCAGTATAACGAATAGATTAAATACTTTAGCAGAACAAATATCAGTTAACCTTGATACACAGAATGGGGCAAGCATTTTGATCAACAAAACAAAATTTTTTTTTGTTTGTTTTAGCCCATTTTCGGTTTTTCTAATCAAAACGTTTATTAATAGGATGGTGACACGTGTTTGCATATAGCTTGCGCAAAAGGTCATGTGACGCTCGTTCAGCTATTACTCCATCTAGGCGCAAGTTGGGATGTAGATAATAATCAAGGAAGGAAACCAATGGCTGGTACGTGCTGATGATGATTAAAAATCAAACCGCACGTGATTTACTTGTTATTTTTTTTTTAGTCACCGTTGAGGCTTGTAAACAGTCTTATGCTGTAGAGTCGCACTATCTTTGTCTTGGTACGCTTTATATTTGTCCGCAATAGCATCTACTTACATACGCGCTAGATTTGCTGTTAAAATGGGTCAAACACGCGAACGTAACAACAGATGAGCGTGGGCGTCCAAAAGTATGCTATTTTTTGTTCGAATGATTTTTATCTCTTTTTCTCACCATCAAAAAGACCTTTGAGTTTGGTACGCTTGTAAGCGAAAGACCAGCTGCAGATAGAAATAGGGTGTTGTTTTGGAGTTTCGTCAAGGATTGGAATCTCTGTAAGACGCTGCTATGTTTTTTTTTAATGATTTTGTTTTTAGATTGGAAGGATATAAGTTTACTCAATGAGGTCAATCATTGTGTATATTTACAAGCGTTTAATGGAATTTTCATAGGTTTATATCACACTTACAACAATGTCTAAAATTAAGTGGGACAGCAGTATTAGAGCGCCAACTGTAGAGGTAATTTATATAATTTTTAACAACTTTTTGAGCACAGACTTACAATTGTTAGGTTCTTTTTTCCGGGTAATCTCATTGTTCGCAATGACAATGTGTCCTGACTTTAAATTTTAGATTTGAAGGTATTGTAAAATGTACACAACGTATTAGCGAACAAATAGAGTACCACAAAGGTAAGCTTTCTAACTTCAACATAAAAATCACGTGATTAAATATCGATGTAGAACGTGACACGTTGGAAGATAATTTGGGTAAAATATTCGCTGAGGCACGTGGATTTTAAGAAGTTAATTGTTGCATGATACTTACTACATTAAAGAACTCAAAGGCGTTTGCATTATACGCTCATTATACAATAAAGTCAAGAGCAAGAGAGAAACTATTAAAAAGAGCAAAAAAAAAGAATAGTGCACTTCACAGATTCCTTGCAGTACGTTAAATATCATTTACAAAATGCGTTCGATCCACTGCGATATTAAAAAGAAATTAGAGGTGCAGTAACTTGAAGAAGTACAAGAGACTGAGGTTCGTAATAAGACATAAAAAAATCGATATCTTTTTTTTTTTCTTATTTTTTGTCATTAGATTTGATGCTTCTGATTTTAATCTGCCAGCAAGAAAGATTCAACAACTTGCTCTCCAATTAAAGGTATGTACCAATCTAATGTTTGTTCATAATGATTTGTTCTAATGGGGTCGTATTTAAGGACATTGTGAAGCATGTTGAAATTAATGAAGAACAAAGAAATTATTTCAAAGTTGCAATTAATGGTATTGAAGCTGTTACAAGAGATATAAACCAAAAGACTGGTGATTATGAAAAGCAAATGTTGGATGCTAAATATCAATCCATATTCTTTCCAGTTGCGTATCTTGTTGTCTTGACATTTGATGTTTTCCGATTTTATTCCTCGTTTGTTGACTTTCAGTTCTAGAAAAAAGCTTTCTCACCTTCCAGGAGCTTTATAAAATCTGGTTCTTTGTTCATCAGAAAACCAAGAAAAGGAAATGTATCTGACACAGTTGTGCGATTTCTAATCGGTGAAGTGTGCTTGTTTAGCGGTATGGAATTCTCTTTATTTTTACCTACAAATTTAGAAGATTTTGTTTGTAATAACTGACCCTTGTTAGATGCTGTGGGGTATCAAGTATTATATACCCTTCTTAAAGGTGTTATTATGTTCAGTGATATCACTACTATAAAACACGTTACGATTGTCCATAATCAAAGAACATGTATGATATTATTTCTATTTTTTTGCTGTACATTTCACTAAACTTGTCGGTAGATGCTGCTGTGTCTATTGTCAAAAACAGCAGAGAGATAGGAACAGGTTCTTCTACAGTTTGGTTATGTAGTCCTCATACAGCTACTGCAAAAGAATGGTTTGCAGCAATAGAAAAAGGTAAAAACGTTATCCATTATTTTCGAACAAAAAAAACCCCCGAAATGTTATCACCCGCTCACGCTTTTCAGCTTACGAATCATATGTCGGTGTTGTACATACTAGAGGTAAGTAAAATTAATTAAGTTTCATAAATACTGAAACAATCACGTGTAGTTAACAAAAGGTTGAAATCTTCAACAAGAAAGAAAACACCTAGAAGAAAAATATCATCAACGCCTTTACCTCTCAGAAAAATATCAGGTCTAACACCAGACAAGCTAAAAAAACAGGCATCCAAACTGAGCAGTACAGGACCAAGTCGCCACGAACGTTTGAACACATCAGTAGGCATAACAGATAGACCATTACCTCCTCAACCTTTTCAACCTCCTCAACCTCAGCAACGACCCGGAACACCAAAACCAAGAAAACTTACACCTCCAGAAGGTCTCGTTCTACGAAGACCTTCACCTAAATACAACATTTCATTTCAAAAACCAAGACCTCCACAACAACCACCACCAACAAAACCACGTGAAAAACAAGTAACAACTCATAATTCGCTTAATCAAAAGTCAGTTAAGGCACATTCTTCTCTTCAAAAAATCATTTTCCCTGTTTCTCATAAGCACCAACATCAACAACGAAATAGTTCTCAGAAGCATCAACAACGCACAGTACCAGATAGAAAACGAGTTAAAAACAGTGTACTATTATTCCAGAACTCGACATATTCTCCATCATCATCAAACTCTTCGTATTCTGGACCTTCTCCAAGTAAGCCAAAAAGAAGTCCTCCAAGTATTCCTTCTCCTTCACAGAATCGATTGGCAGTTGAAAAGAGACGTAAGTATATGAAACATAAGCGTAGTGTTTCTGCTCCTTCTTTTCAAATTCAACAGCAAGCGTATATGCTTAGACAGTCTAGCAAAAAGTAATAAACAATCACCAAGAAAAAAAAACTAATAAAACAACACTTGTACTTTTATAATCTTCTATCTCTAAGCATGGACAAGAAACGATATTTGGCGTCCGGCTGATAATATCGCTGCTACACAAAATTAGTTAGCAGGACAGCGCTAAGAAGCGACTAAGTAATTACGAAAACCACTTGGAAGTATTTTTTTGAATCACATGTTTTTTTTTTTTGATAACAGTTCAACTATTTGTCAACTCTACGTATCTCGTCACGTATTTCTGTTATACATTTTAGAGCTACAGAAGCGTTTAGTTACTACTTTGTACTTTTTCAACTACGGTGCCTTTTGGAACACTTATTCCATAATTCAGCAAAAAACACGAAAGTAAGCTCTCGTGATTACCTCTTCATTACTTCCGCGCATTGTTTAATAATGTGGTCGTAGAACAAACATTCACTGATGAGCATGTATGGACACTGCAACTACTTCTGTCGAGTTCGGCAATGAGTGGTTTTAATTGCAATCAGTGTTTTTAGTGTGTTTAAAACTCTTGTGTCAATATCTAGCCTCGTAGTACGGTAGTATTCCTTCTTTCGTATTTCCTGGGCGGAAGCTGACATGTCGATTTTAATTAACCTTTCCGCCTCTCTATGAGCTCTTTATGCGTAGACAAACTGATTGGATACATTCAGAGGTGGTCGGGTACCTTTTAAGGCAAAACCAAGGGATTCGAGAAAGAACGAGTTTCTTGCTATTACCTCTTTGTGCTAGCGATGTTCCAAACGAATAGAACCGAATAATACGTATTTGGAGGTATTCGAATATAATTGAAGTGTTAGCTTCGTTTTGTTAGCGGTCGTTGCCCGGTCCAGCTAAGCGGCTACTGTATAAAAATATGTATTCTGGAAACCCGTTTAAAATTATCACTTTGTCGTGTTTTGCCATGGCATCACACATGCTTTTTTGAACTTGTACATGCTGTCAATGGCTTTGAAATTCGTTTATGTTTAACACATAGGTCCAAAGCCTTGTATCAAGCAAGTTGGTTAGTTTTCAAATAGTCCCGCTCACCAAACACCATAAAACCTTTAGTTTTGGCATGGCTGCGCGTAGAAAAAACCATGAGAGCGTTGGTTAGAGTTTTTGCACTAGAACGCACAAATCATAAACAAAAGGCTCAAATTTCTTTTCTGGTGTACATATTTTACAAAGCCAGCGCTACATCCTGTGCAGTTGCATAGAACGTATTCACAAGAATGTGTGTTTGTGTTTTATAAAGTTAGCTAACATAACAATGAATGAACACGTGACGCTTGCTCTCCTACTCCTTATTGGTTTTACGGCAAGCATATATGCTGATCAACATACTTTCGATTGCCCAATGCGCCAAATGTTGCTCAAATACGCTATGAAGGCACAAGATGAGATTGCTTGTTATTTTTGAGTTTTGTATGTAGATACAGCCTTTTCGCACCAGAGAGAACTTTCAAGACATTGCCGATGCCCTGAATGGCGCACCAGAAGCCCAGGGCTGTAATATACAAGTTACATAGTTATTTTAGACCATCTTTGTGTCCTTAAAAAATATCACGTGACTATTCCTTTTCCTTATTTTGGCATCTTTAGGTACCTTCCAATTTCAAGGGCAGACCATCTATTCATGCGTTTCCAAAGAAAGCACAAGAAACTTACTACGTTGATGCTTTCAAAGGTACGTACAAAACTTAAAGGTTCGAATACAGTTTACAGCTTTGGCATTTTAGGAAGTGATACAAATACCGGCACAGCTGATAAACCATTCAAAACGATTACTAAGGCCGTGAGTATAACCAAATCACCTAGCGCTGTTATAGTCCTTCGTGAAGGGACCTTCTATCTGAGCGAGTACGACCTTGCGTACAGTACAAAATAACAGGTTTTAGTACAATTAATTTAGGTGTAAATAATAGCGGGTTGACAATTCAAAACTATCCAAACGAAAAGGTATGCACTCAACTAGATTAAAACAAAGTCAAAAATTTTTTTTTATACAGGTTTGGATTAGTGGAGGAAAGCTTATCAAGCCAGAATGGAAGCCATACAAAGTATCAAACAATAAAACTGCAACCATAGAATATGGTGAGAATAATATAGACGGACAAGCACACTCGAAGACAAACGGAACGACCATAATGTACAAACCAAATACTCAACATTTTTTCTCACGTAATCCAGCTATTTGGGGTTATATAACAGTACAGAAGCTTGCGAAGCTGCTTGTTTATCATGGAAAAAGTGTGTACACGTTCTATTAAATGCCCTTATCACTATAGGTGTAAATCATTCACATACCATACTACAGCGCTCAAGAACGAATGGTCCAGGCAGTGTTTTGCTAGAACAGATTGTGCGGCTATAGTTTTTCTATTGTTTTTTGCTTATGTTTGTTCTACAAGCTGTATGGAAACCTGGACGGGAATCTAATATCAATAGTGGTAGAGTAAAGCCAGGATATAACATCTACGTTGCATCTCTGAGGTGTGGATGTTTTAATCCTTACACATTTCCTGTTCTCCTTATTCTGACACAGTTACAGTAAACTTGATGATATCAGCGGTTTGAGAATAAATGGAAAGCGAGCTACAAGGGCGCGCTATCCCAACGCTAATCCAGGTAACGTAGGTGATGCAAACGAATTTACTAACAACACGTGTTGCAGAACTCAGTTTTGGTTCCTCTTTGAGAGTAAGCTCCTGGTTGAAGCCTTCACTTCCTAGTGGCCCTGATCATGTTGTTAACCCAAAAGCACCGTACAGAAACACCTCTGACTTGTTTCAAGAGTACACTCTAGGTATAGGTGGTAATTGTGAACGCTTTACACCTCAGTCAGGTATGTTGCTCTGTGCTGGCATGCCGAGTTTTATTGTTGAGTGTTTTCCGTATCACGTATTGACATACCTAATAGGTTATTGGTGTGCTCCTAGCAAGGCTGGTAATTTATACACGTAGGTGCTTCTTAGACAACTAACCATTCATTATACTACCCAATAAAAAAACTTCTTGCTAACAGCTATAGGCTACCAGGTGGTATGGTTGCTGGAAACAATATACTACCAAACTCTCCCTATAAAAATGCATCTAACGCTTTGGTACACGTGTGGCATCCTGCAGGTTGGTCTACATGGATGTTCGAGGTACTATGAGAACACACAGGCTTTATTTGTTCTAATAGTTTTGTAGCTTGAAAGCTACGAGGCTGCGAGTGGTACTTTCCGATTCTCTAAAGGTGGTTTTCAAGGAGGTCGCGGTAGTGACCACGGCGGAGATTTCTATATTGAGAACGTGTTTGAGGAGTTAGATGCCGAAAACGAGTGGTTTTTTGATACAGAAAGTAAATTGTTATACCTTTGGTACAACGGTACTGGCATGCCTCCTAGTGACACTGTATTTGAAATTACAAATATCAAGGTACTTTATTAATATCTACAGGCGTTGCTAACTCTTGTTTGAACAGACCTTGATCAGTTTCAAAGGAACACAAGAGAAACCAGTATCTAAAGTAACTATCAGAGGAGTAGGATTCAAAGACGCTGCTTATACATATATGGATCCTCATGGTATGCCTTCTGGAGGTGATTGGGCACTTCAACGATATGGAGCATTATTTTTTGAAGGCACGTACTGGGAGATCTATGACATGAACGCATAAACATTCTGATAGGTACAAGAAATTGCACTATTGAATCTTGCATGTTTTCTCGTCTTGATGGTAATGCTGTGATGATATCTGGGTATAACAGATACACCACTATTAAAAAGAACGAATTTGTGTGGATCGGAGACTCTGCCATTGCCTCTTGGGGATACACTGAAGGTAATTTGGGAAAAAAAAAGTACTATTAGTACTAACTTCAAAATGTAGGTGCAAAAGACGGCATGGGTTGGGATGGTACTGCTGGAAACCAACCGAGATTCAACCAGATTATTGATAATCTCGTTCATGAGCTTGGCATTTGGGTACAGTTTTTATTGAGGTGTTGCTTCTGAGTGCTGATTTGTGGTTTCTAGGAAAAGCAATCTTCTCTTTATTTTCAAGCCAAATCTTGTCAAAACACTTTAAGAGGAAATATCTTCTATAATGGCCCACGTGCGGGTATAAACTTTAATGACGGATTTGGAGGTGGTAGTTTATTGACAGAAAACATACTATTCAATACATGCAGAGAATCAGGGGACCATGTACGCTTCATTTCTTTTAGTGTTTTGTGGTATTTTAAGTTCCAAATCAACGTCCTAACTTAGCGTTATAGGGGCCATTCAATAGCTGGGATCGTCAAGTATGTTGTAAAATTGGTATTTCGTATCTATTTAATCCTTTTCCAAGGTATACGTCACAAAGGTCAACTCAACAGTACCCACACCAGTGAAAGCTTATGATGAGATTTCATTAAATTTTATAATTGCAAACTACAACAGGTACTGTAAACATCCCTGTTCCGACGGCTACTCACTAATTTTTAAGCATCTTTGGTATTGATAACGACGATGGATCTTGTTACTATAAGACACATCATAACTTCTTTGCATATGGGCTTGGTGGTGGTATGAAGGTAAGTTTGTGGCTAAAAGCCTTCTTAATCGTTTTTATCTTCATCCTGTACCGGGTATAACTGTTATCTAGGATCATGTAGGTGGGCATGATAACCACCACTATTACAATGTATATGCTTTTATGCCTGTTGGATTTCATATTGGCAACCACTTGGTTGGTCATGGCGACTATTTCTACAACGTACAGGGACTTTGTTTTCCATTTTGGGGTAGTTTTTAAGCAGGCTTAGAACTACTTGGTACAAACTAAAGATGGTGTTTATGGTGATACAAAATGTACAGGACCTGGATCAGTGACTGTAGTTCACGACAACAGAGTGTTTACACCAACAGGAAAGGTAACAAAAGAAATGAGGGAAAAAAACTGAATTCTGCTTTTATTCTGTATCTAAAAGCGATTAGGTCGAGGAATGCGGTATGTCACTTGAAGCGTGGCAAAAATTAGGACATGATCCTGGAACCACTGCTGCTCCAACACCACCTGACTCTGATATTTTGGCTGAAATATCTAAGACCTTGAGCATATGAAATAAACAAGCCTTCTTCCAACTGTTCTGGTTTTGTTAAAACTGTTTCATGGATACTAGTTGCAATTCGTTGACCTAGGTGTACAAACTATACCACTTCCCAATTAATCAATTCAATATGTATACAACTATTTAGGATGTGGTGATGTCAGCAAACTGTTATTGCCATTGCTCGGATGGTTAATCTTATTTTCTTTGAAACAAAATGGGCCTGTTTCATCTTTCTAAAGTACTTTCTAATATCTAGCAACTCGGGATGGCACTCATGTGCTTACTATGAAGGGACTAAGTATCATTAGAAACCGGATACAGATTAATATAAATTTTTACCTATTGTGTACATTACTGCCCTCTCGTTTTACCTATTGTGAGTCTATAAACAAAGAACATAACAAGAAAAAAAGTAGCACAAACCTCAATCGTGTACTTTTCATTAGCTTCTCTGAATGTAATTGAGACGGTGTATGTCCCGTTTTTATTGTCTTTAATTGAAGGCTTTGAGAATGTACCTTGTGGCCCTGAGATACCGATCTTAAAGTATAATCTGATAAGCGGACAATGACTGAAACGGGATAAAAACGAAAAGTACATTAAATGTATCACCGCCAACATCAACATTATAACCTTCCGCATCTACTGCTATTATAGTAAAATCATACAAACTATTAGACTGTGCTCTTTTATTAGCACTTATTGTGCTGCGAGCACTAGGTCCTGGAAAGAAGGTAAGAAAGGTAAATCAATGCATTTAGCTTAGCAGAAAACGTGTCATTGCCTTAAAAGCGTACTTGAAGAAGCAGTTACAACTTGAGACTGCTGTGTTACTAAGTTTCCTTTATACATAATATCAAGAGCATAACAACCTGTATGATTATTAAAACTCCACGTGATAGGAAAGTTAAAAAAATAAGAAAAATGTACGAAAGACAATTTCCGTTAAACAAGCCGGAAGAAAAACAAAGTACCTGGCCTTGACACTCTATAAGACACTTTGAATTTTTGATTAACGCCTGAAATATGTGCTCCTATACTTTGATTATTACCTCCACGTAGTTCAACTGATAAATCAGTTGTACATACATTACCTAAAACTGTTTTTAATGTCACAAAGAAATTAAAGGCTTACGATCAGATACAAGCTCAAACTCTGTATTCTCATTAATACGACAACAACGTATTCCAGATCCGCTCATATTGAAGTTTACTGGCGTTGCATCTACAGAGCGTTAAGTGAAACTGCTTTGGCTTGAATATTGTAAAGTGACTTTGGTAGATAGACGATGGATGGCGTCGTTCTGAGTTTGATGTTTGCTTGTGATGTTTTATACCTGCATTGGGGTTGCTTGTTGTAATATCAGAGCGTACATCGAACTGATGCTCCATAACTAATTCAGAGCCCATCTTTAGGCGTGTGACGTAAACTCCAGTCCTTTGTGGCCGAAAACTGAAGTTGTAAGTTCCTACAGACTGTAAACGCTCTGATAACACGTAAAAGCATATAAAAACGCGACTGCTATGATTTGTCGGCGCTAGTAGACTAACCTGTATTTGTTCTTGTCAAATTCAGTGTATGAGCTTCGGCACCCGATATATACGCTCTGTAATACGTATGAGTACATTTCTTAAACGCTAGTAACGTTTTTGCACTTACTGAAGTGGAGAGCCGCTGTGATCAATTTTTGTTCCGTTTTCTGTCTTTGTAGAGACTTCAAACCGTGCAGTATTACCAACACCCATTCTTTCTGGTCCAGCCATGTAATATAGCGTGCGCGTTGTCTAAATACATGTCAACAACGTAGACGGGAACATAAACGTGTTGAACAGACCATTGTTTTGAGTATACTGTATTTGGAAAGTATTTTTATTGTGAACTCGAACTTAATCAGAAAAAGGCACCTCTACATTACTATGGACAGCACAAAAACGGCACGTGCTTCCGTTTACGACAATAATGGCCTTGTACTTTGAATTTGTAGAATGGCCTTTTTTTTGCTCGAGTTTTCGGTCAATAATGTGTAAAATACGCTATTTCAAGCATGCCTTTGTTCTTTTGTGCGTAACGCTTCTGTGTGGTTGTGCAACAGTACATAAGCGCTGAGAAATTCATGATTTGTGGGATGTAAAACAGTCTTAGTTATTGTAAAAAGTACTTTTTGAAAGACGAGCGCGGACATCCTTCGGTTTGTTGCAACACCAAACCGAAGGTACACTAAAAGCCCCGTGAATGTGCTGTAGCTACACTACATAGGTTCTTACCATCGCAGTGTTCACCAAAGACTAGGCTTCAACTAAATCACGTGATTTCAAAAAAAAAAAAAAAACTGGTTAAGTATGAGCCTACAGTATGATCAGTATACTGTGTACAACAGAAATACCTTTTTATGTTGATTAAGTAACTTTGTGTCCCACGTCAAACCCTATCTATTTCTACACAACGAATCATGGCGTACCTCGCGTTATTCTTCGTTGTAGGCTGTATACTTAGCTTTCCTACTTATACAGGCGCACAACCAAGTCCACCGCAACCCCCAGAGCCGCCAACACCTTCAAACACAACGATTGCTCCATCACAACCTACAACAGCGTCACCTACGACAGAATCGCCTTCTGAAGCGCCTAGTGATGCCCCAACGACGTTACAACCAACGACAGCGTCACCAACGACTGTATCTCCAACATCAGCGCCACCAACGCAAATGCCATCAACTCTACCACCAGTAACATCCCCACCTATGACGTTGTCTCCCACAACGTTACCACCAACGGAAGAGCCAACTGTAGCACCAACAGATCCTTCATCAGTAACAACACAAACGCTGAAGACAAAGGAGAGGTTTATCTTTACGAGAAACGTGCTGCCAGAAGTTATACGTGTTTCAGATATTTTATCGAACGGACACATTGTTATTTTGACGTCTGCCCAATGTAGCGTTTTTAGTATAGAAGGAACACTATCACTTGTTGCTCAGAATCACTTACAAATACTAAAGAATTACACAGGCGCCGTACCTGTTCGTATGGTGGCTTTAGCGTCTTCAAGGTTTCTTGTGTTTTTTAACTATCCTGGAGTTTTACAAGTTTTTGATGGAAATTGTAACCCATTGACACCTCCTACTTTAATTGAGGAAGACGGTACTTCCGTACAAACAGCACCTAATCTACAGCTTGGTATACAGTATAATGGTAACGTTATAGTTCCTTTTGAGAAAGTTGTCGGACAAGATAAAAATAGCGAACAGGTTTTTTTTAAGATATTTAATGGTTTGACACTTAACAGCATTACTGAGTCGATTCAAATTGGCGATGACGGTGATAACGAACTCAATACAGATGCTCATATAATAACACAGACTGATGATAGTTTCGTTATAGCATGGAATTGGAGAAACAAGACAGTAGAGGCTGAAAATCCTTCAAGAGTTAAATTCTCCGTTTTTAACAAAAACGGACAAGAAATTATTCACAGACAATTGACGGCTTACAGCGAAACATCACCTGCCCTCGCTTTGACCCAAACAGGTTTTATGGTAGGCGAGATTAATGGAGAAGACTTGTTAGTTCTTAGATACTTCTCAAGCAAAGGAGAAGAGGACACTGCGGTTCCTGTTGTTGAACTAAAAATGTCACCTGCTTTCGGAAATCAAAAGGTTTTATCAACTCGCATCAGTGATGTATTGACATTATTCTACTATAAAGCTACAGGCTTTGATCATTATAACGGATACTTAGTATCAGATTACGGAAGTAAGTCTCCTGAAATCGAGAAGATAATGGAAGGAGATTTTGATGAAGATGGACAAACAATACATCAAAAGTTTCGTAAAATATTCTCGATTTATGGACATGCACCTGGAAACAATGTTTTGGACGTCTTGTCAGTTGAATCCCTTTCAACCGCACCATCTGCCTTCTCTGTGGTCAATGTTACTCTCGCCCCAACATCAGTACCTAGTCAAATTCCTAGAATACCTACAGCTCAAGCTCCTTCAAGAAGCAAAGCACTTACAATTGCTTGGGGAGTTATTGGTGTTATTTCAGTATTGGCTTTTATTGCCGCTGTTCTGGCCTTTGTTAGTTATTTAGTATACAAGAAATTTGGTAATCGTCAAGAAAGAATATACGTTTCAGCTCTTGGTGGTAACGAAGAATTACAAGACAGATTACTTTAAAAACAAGAAGTTCAAAAAAAAAAACCAAGAATAAACAAAATTAACTGCTGCTGATAACAGTTTTGCCTGTACCCGTCTTTAGTCTGATTAAAACCATACGATTGTAAGCATTATACAATGGATCCTTGATCATTGTTTAAAAGATACTGTGGAACACTTGTTGCTATTTACTTGCTTGTTCTGCTTGCTTATAGTTTAGTACGACGTAAAAGTTGGCCAAGAATAAAGAGAGAAATGCAAGGCGGAAATTCGCCACATCGAAGTTTATTAGGTCAGGTAAATTCATCTAATTTACGAGGTCATAAAGGTGGTCCTGAATTCTATGTTTGTTTTTTAGCATGAACTGACGATGCTTCACAATTTTTAGAGTTGTTTCGTTTGATATCTTACCCCACTCTGGCAGTATCTTAGAAAGGTTTCTACTGGCCCACTTAATGTATCGTTCGTCGATATCATAGCTTATGATTTCCAGAACAACAAGGAATTCTACAAAAGCAGTGAGTTTAAAAAAAAAACCCAAGGTGTGCAAATACCTATTTTTGGTGAGCTTGCTCGAATATAAGCCATCAGTACTTCCTCCATTTCCTTCATTTGATACTCGTGAACAAGTGGAAGTATTGAAACAACTAGATCATCGGTTACGGTTGTCCAGGGAGGATTCATCGCTGCTATCAAAGCATGAACATTTTTATATTTTTTCTCCTAATGTATGAATGAATCAAAATTCGTTTTTTAACAACAACCTAAGGCCTTAAAAAACGTACCTTGAGCGTTATTTTCTTCGTTGTTCCCTCCTTCATTTCAGAAGATAACATGGCTCTAAACACTGGAGATGATTCAATCAATAACGATGATAGACCAAAAATGCTTTTTCCACCTACACAAATCTCTACAGGATAAGGAACTACAAAATCTCTGAGAGAACACGGTAGGGGTGTGGTAGTAGTAGATGAACTGTCTTCAGCTGTGGCCATGATAATACAATTTCGGTAATAATCGATTTATAAAAAGGGTCAGTTCCGAGCAAAGGAACTGGACTTAAATAACGTGCAGAATGGAATTGACTACTTATTAGGTGAGAAATTTTCTCTGGAGATCGTCTCAAATTACAAGACTAAATTCAAGTTACCAGTCTTTTGTGTTTACATTGAATACAGACCTGTATTTTTTAAAAAGTCCAGTATCTGGTGCTCGGAACTGCCCTCCAACTTTCTATTCGAACAAACTGGCAAAAATCTCAATTTATTAAACATAGAGAGTGTCAAGTATAGGGCTCCCCACCAACCTTCTAAAAGAGAGCGTAGAATGCCGTTAGTCTTTGGCTCAGTATCTTAGTAATGTCATAACCGAGACAACAATGCCAACAACTGACAGTTTTAAATGATTTCGCCATAATGCTCATGCCACATTTTTTTGATATCTCCTTTATCATACGCAATCAACTTCACTACTCTTCCATCCTTAGCGAACTCTTTAGATTCTCCATCCGGCTTATCATCATCATACATAACACGTGTTCTTACTCCACCAGTAGTAAAATAAGTAGTTTGTACACCTTTCTTTTTACCGAGGTTGTAAAAACACTCAAAACGCAATTGACCCGTGTTATGCCACATTCTCCATTCACCGTGCTTTTTACCCTTTTTATAGCTGAAACTAAGACGTATCTGTCCATTATCATACCATTTAGAGTATGTACCGTCCTGTAGACCATTTTTATAGCTAGTTTCAGATAAAATAGTGCCTTCCTTATTGTACGACTTGAAACATCCGTTTTTCAGACCGTTTGTAAAGTTACCCTTCTCGCGCCTGTAAACACCATGTTCTGTGACAGATTTAACGATTTCGCCATGTTTTTGATATTTCTCGTTAAAATGCGTTGAAAAAGCAGTTTGACGGCATAGTAGAGGCCATTTAACGTATATTTTAAAGTCGTAGTCAAACATCATGTGGTATATCTCCATTGGTAATATTAAAGCAGCTGGTGCGTTCGTTTGCGTGGACATAACGTTACGCTTGGTTTATTCTATTAAAATGGAGGAGGACAAGTCAGAGCACTAACTTAACCATTCTGCTAATTTTAGTAAAACCTCACTCAATACAATCATATCATTTGGTGGAACTGCACATCAAGCTCACAGCTGAGAAGTTTATTATGTTCTTTTCCATATTGTACTTACAAACCAAGACTCGCTATGAAGACAAGGCACACCAGAGTGCTGGACAAGATCAACTTTCTTGCCGATGATCGGCTTTTTGTTGGGGCAATAGTAGGTTGTGTTGGAGGTAGAGGTGTTAAAACAATCCCTGTAGGAGCTATGGTTGAGGGAGACAGAGTGGTTGGAGGCAGTGTGGTTGGAGGCAGCGTGGTTGGTGGCAGTGTGGTTGGAGGCAGAGTGGTTGGAGGCAGCGTGGTTGGAGGCAGTGTGGTTGGTGACAGCGTGGTTGGCGGCAGTGTGGTTGGTGGCAGTGTGGTTGGTGGCAGTGTGGTTGGTGGCGGTGTAGGTGGTGATGTAGTCGGTGGTAGTGTCGTCGGAGGTATTGTAGTTGGGAGTGGTGTTGTTGGCGGTGCTGTTGTTGGATTTGGCGTTGGCGGTACAGTTGTCGGTGGTGATGTAGTCGGTGGTAGTGTTGTTGGTGGTAATGTAGTCGGTGGTGGTATGTATGAGAAAGCAACTGTAGTTGAACCAACAATCGTAGCTTGGGAAGGAACCGTAAAGCTTAAAAAACAAAAATTAGCTAATTACTGTTTTCCAAAAATAGCTAGAAAATTAACTCACGTGAACGATGTAGAATTGAATGATATGTCAGTTGGGGGGGTAGTCATATTAGATGATAAAAAAGTAAACGCTAAAACCGTGTTAGCAGCTAATGAAGTCGAAATTTAGAAAACTTCCAAGAAAAAGTTCTTTTTTGAAAATGAACTTCAAATTAGTGTTGCAATGGAAATATAGCCTATGGTTGTACCTGTGACGACTGGTTGATCAAATACACAGGTCAAAACAATGTCACTTCCCGAAACCGTACTGGTTACAACTTGTATTGACAAAGTGAACCGCGTTAACTCAATATTAACTATATACGTTTCACTTGTTTCTGTGCTTATATATTCTGCAGCTGTATCACTCACGTTGAAGTTTGGGTTGTTTGGTTCCACTGAGTTTGATAGTAGATTAAATGTATTAGCTACAAACTCGCATGTGCCTGTATCCCCCACACCTGATCAATATTTAGTTTTTGCGGCTTGTAGTTGCAACAAGTTAATTGCTTTTCGTTTTCTCTGTTGTCAGCAAGCTGAATGTTTTACTTACTTATTGAATATGCTATAGGGAGTAAGAAGCATATAAATACAAGGGCTTTAATCATAATGAAGGTTGTGATAAATAAACGTGAAGTAATTGAAAAAACTACAAAAAATATTCAGTATTTTTCTGTTGCAAACTACAAACATAATATCGTTCTCTAGCCACAGTACATGCGTTAAAGAAATAGTTTATTTACGCTACCAACCGCTTGTTTAAGTTCTGCAGGCAAAGATAGAGACTTAACACCTGAAATAAGCTCAGTTTTCACTAACTTCGAGGTAAGACAGACGTAGTTGTAACGTGCCTATGAGTAGATATACTTACTGCCTCACCTTTAACATTACTAGACACTTCATTTAGAGGTAATTGAGAACAATAGTTGTTTTGAGGGACTCAAATTATTTATTGTTTTTCAGCAGTTTCATCTGTTTTTAGCAATCTGAATATCATTCTTAACATTCGTTAAGAGTCCATTCCAATCCAATGTTCTAGTACGTGCTAGAAGCTGTGGGCGATATTGAGATGTTGAAGATGCAGCATATCCTTCCCAACTCCTTTACAAAGAAAAAAAAAGTCACAAAAATGAGCACGTGGATGTTGAGAAAAAGCTTACTTTGCTGCGCTTTCCAAAAGATTGACAGCTTGAGATTTAGCAGTGCTGTTTTTAGTCATCTAATTTTCTTGTGTTAGTCGCCTTCAGTAAAGATAAACAATAATGTTGTACGTCATAGAGATATAGTTGAACAGCTGCGGATATCTTATCCGCATAGTATCTACCAACAAATCCCATTGAAGCAATATCAGTAATTGTTTCACTAAATCCAGGGTTAGTCGCAGATCAAAGGTTTTTATGCTTACTTTAATTCTTGATTATTGATTGGACTTAATTTAGAAGTAAGGGTAGTTACAGCGCTTTCACAAGTTTCAGCAAATTCGTGTAAAGTCTTTGAGACTTCATCTATTCGAGAAGTTTAATAAGTTTGAATCTCGTGTTGTTTTTTTACCTGGTGTAGTCCCTGAAGGTTTCTTGTGGTTTATAATATCTGACACCTAGTACATGAATATATTTAGTACGGTAATATATTACCTACGATAATACGTAGTCATGGACATCAACAAGTCCAGAAGAATCCATTGTGGTACTCGAAATAAAATCATCTATTGAAATAGTTAGAGTGGTTGAGTTTTGCTTTCAAGTTATGTCGTTAATTGTCGTGTACCAATATCACGGTATCCTCCTTTGACGTTCATACAACCCTTACATAAATTAAGTTTAAATGATAAGCATTAAGACTATTGCAAATAACAAACCTCAACAGCCCACTCAAAATCCCAGTCTTGCCAGTGGAACTTTGTAACAAGAGGAAATATCATCGATGAAGTTTGCCAAGCCTGTACAATAAGTCATGAGATTAATATGTTACTCACATTTTAAAAAACAAGGAAAGATATCTCAAAGAACCAATAATAAAAGCACTGTTGTACAATCTCACAACGTGTTGTGAAACCAAAACGAAAAAAAAAACAAGAACCTTTTGAAAATTTTTATAAACGTACCTTGTACAATACTTGTGTTAATCCCACCTGTTTAACTACTGGAAACTTTGAATCCATTTCATCAGTCCAATAAGTTGACGTGGTATTTATATCATAGCCCATTTTTCCCCAGAGCATGAATTGGAACCTGGTTTATGTTTAGTTATTTTTTCGTGCGTTACTTTGTACCATTGTTTCTTAACTTCTAATTGTCTTGGACTCTGTGGGTGTAGAGAAGCGCATTCGCGTGCCCATATATATCCATCAGAACCAAGATCGAAGCCAGTCGTTTTCTCAATAGGTAGATGAAGTAGAAATTGTTTAACAAACTTAAGAAACAACTTATTAGTATTGAACCAAAAAAAGAACAAAAGATAAAAGGGTATCCCACTAATTTTAAAAATCATTGTGTATCACATTAATAGATATGTAAAGCGATGGGAGAAAGAGCTAATCAGAAACGTGGATTTCTTGTAATCAGAAAAAAATACGAAACAAAAAAAAATCAAAATAATCAAATGATTCAAAATCCGTTTGAAACTTACGTCAGGATCTCCCCATCTGTATACAAATATACCATCATTACGAAGTGTCATCCATGTCTTGACTTTTGGATATTTATCCAACTCTGGCTTTAATTTTTCCTACAGAAACAAAATTAGAAGTCATCATACAAATAACTTTTCAGAACTCCGAAATTTGTTTTTTTCTTTGTTTCTTACGCCGTAAAATGGAGGTGCTACGGATGAGTATACATGTGCATCTGAGTACTTCATACTTACTGTAAGTGGATCAGGATACTTATCGGCAAAGTCCTAAGCAAGAGTAAGAGTCAATAACTCAGTTTTGTTTCAGTTTTTTTCTGTTTTGGCTTACAGTCATAATATTATCGACTCCTCCTTCCCAAACACGGTTCATCCAAGATACGGTTCTATCAGGTTGTACTTTCTAAATTAGCAAGGTTAAATAAAACGTAATAATACAGAAGAAGCCTACCTTTGCATCTAAAATGCCTTCGCCGTATGTGTCCCAAATCCATTTCATTTTAGCATACTTATCTGTCCTAGCATGCATGCGTTCTCCAGGTGTTGTACCTTATGAAGATTAGTGCAAAGTAGTACGAAAAAAAACGGTGTTGTTTCTTTGATTATGTTTGAAAACACAAGAGTACCCAAGCCATAAAGATCAGGGTAAGTCAGCAATAATTGCTTAACACTTGCTCTTAGATAAGCGATTGTTTTTTCGCTTGTTTGATTTGCAGTAATTCCGTAGTGTCCTTCCGCAGCGTTCATGATTACATTCCATGTAATGAAGTAAACTTTAACCTAAGAAAGATCGTTTAGTGTCACGTGATAACCATATGAATCGATTCTCAAATAAAACTTTTTGAATGGATTTAAGGATAGAACTTACTCCACGTTGTTTTGCGTAGCTCATAACGCTTTTCCAGAAAGTAATTTTCTCGGAGATAGATATCTTCTTTATTGTCTTGAGGTTATCCAATACATAGTTTGATACACCTTGTGGTTCACCCCACAAACCTGATTTGAAATAAATAAACGAAGATTTGAGTTTCTCGAATTTTTTTTTAGGGTACCTTGTTTGTATGTTGGAGGAATCTTACACTGATCAATGTCATCTAGGGCAATGTCTGGATATTCATCTAGTTTTACCAAAGAAGGGAAAGGATGCGGTTGCCAAATCATTAAAGTATTAAAACGGTAGAGAGCAATAGTGTCAAGGTATTCAGTCCAGAAAGTCATGTCCCACATGGTCAAAATATTACTTTGAGCAGATAACCCTGTATCATCATACGAAGGTGTCCTGGCATCTTTCGTTCATATCAATGATTAATATTACTTAATGTTTAGTAACATACCCAGAGGTGCATTAAATTTGAGTCCTCGATTTTCCAGGTAAGGGTTGACAACTTTTGAAGAAACCTAGCCATTCGAGTAAAAGTGTGGACCAAGTATGCTAAGTACGTACAGATTTCAGGTTTCCTTTGTGTCTGATTTGATCTGAGATATCGAACAGGCCGTACATACAACCTACGACGTCAATGCACTCAACTGTCTAAACACAACAACTGTTAATCTTTTGGGAAGACGGTTTTTTTTTTTCAAAGATAAAGAAATAACGCACAACCACATGACCCGAGGTATTAATTCTAAAACCTTCCGATTTCAAACCTGTTGGGTTTTCTTTACACTTGATTCCATCTTTTTCTGGTGTACACGTGATACGAATCGACAAAAACGTTGACGAAAAATCGTTTGAGGGGTTTTTACTAACTTGGACGCCATACAATGACGTAGCCCTCTCTAAAACTTCGACGCCATACGTTAATTGTGGAACCACTTCATAAGTTACAGATAGAGAAGCCTAAATCGCTATTAACGATAGAAAGAGACGAGTTTTTCTTTTGGTTGTTATGGTTTTATTTTTCAAATGATATTTCAACTGATATTTCCGATTTACCTTTACTTCAGCGTGTACCGTCGCTACAACGAAAAAAATTAGAATGTAATGATACTTGGCCAACATTTAACGGTTGGGATGTGTTATCACTTTTGAACCTAACTTAAGTATCGTGAAGTCAACTAGACAACTAGTTGTCCTATGTACACTCGTTCACGCAATTACTGGTGCAATGGCTCTTAAACTGGACGCTTATGTTGTTATATTCTTGGCTGAGTACAACTGTTTTAGGTGTTGGTGTGGGTATCGATTAAAAAAAGCAAGTTTCTTTCACTAATATATTTAAACTAATCACGTGGTAAGAGACGTTACGGATACTGTTTTGCTATAACATCCCTGTACAAGCACTATTGGTGTTGTATTTAGAAACAATAAAGGGCTGAATGGACAATATAATTGCTAGCAACTGGTTGTGCTACCAAATCTACAATGAACAAATTCCAAAGTTAGGTTGAGCAAAGGAAAACTGAATAGTTGCATAACTGCTTAACTTAACAAAGCACAACGCCAAGAGTAGCTTCACAGTCGAAAATCTAGTTACAGTACTAGAGACTGTTTTTGATCCGAAAGGCGTTAAAATGGATAAATTACCTCCAGAAGTACTTCAACAGGTAACTAACGCTAGTTTGTACAAATTTATAACTTGTAAAGGTGTTTAAAGGCATTGAACCTCATATTCTTATATCGAGTTGCTCAGTACGTTTCTACGTGATTAAGGCTAGCGCATTACAAATAACAAGGTTTTAATCGATACCCAAAACACCTGCAAAGAGTGGAACACGCTTAGAATTTCAGCTCCATCGACGTGGAAAAAACCGCTAGTAACGTATCACTGTCTTTCTTTCGAAAAAGGTAAGCGATCAACCAAATTTAGTGAAAAGTATAAAATGTCCCAACCACAGGTAAAATGTCCCCACTTTTCAACACTTTTTTTGAACAAAAAATTGATGCTACGCTCTTAAAAAAAAATCTTTTTTATTCTGATTTTAACATGATGTGTCCATTTGCGTTGAGTACCAGTTACCAAAAGATCGCCCTCCTGTACATTCTTCTTCGTGCATTTCAACCATTTTTTTTCCATCAAATTCTTTTAAGCAGCATGGGCATGACCCATACTGATCACAGACTTCACACCACACCCACGTAGATCCTCCCCTCCATATGCGCTCGCCACATATCTGACAGGTCTCACATTCATTTTTGTACTTCTTCTTAGCAGTGGCAAGTTTTTTTTCCTGTTTTTTTTTTTCTTTTTTCTGTCTTGTCTCCTCTCTACGAACATTCTCCTCCTCAATTTTTTTTTGTTTAGCATCTCTCTTGAGTTGCCTTAGCTCTGCCTTGTGTTTAATTTCTTGTTCTTTATCTATCTTTTTTTTTTTTGCTAATTCAACCATTTGGGTAGCAATATAAGCATCCCCTTTTGGTACTGTCATTGAACCGATTGTTAGGGCATTTACTTGATTGCTGTGGCTGTATAGCTCATCCATAGCGTTTTTGGCTTTTCTAGCAGTATCGGTGATGAAGGAAGGTGATTGTTTAGGTTGGACCCCTACATTTTTTGAAGCATGATTTAAGATCAACTTTCTGTTGTAGGGTATACAAATGGCTAATTTATTTCCAAATTAAGCGCAATCAATCTACATGTGTGGATTATTTATCAAAACATTGTTGCATCTGAAGATTGATTTGGGTATTGGTGACAAATGGCTAATTTATTTCCAAATTAAGCACAATCAATCTACATGTGTGGATTATTTATCAAAACATTGTTGCATCTGAAGATTGATTTGGGTATTGTAGGGTATCTAAATGACTAATTTTTATCTAAATTGGGCGACTAAATCAATCTAGGAGTATTGGTGACAAATAACTAATTTATTTCCAAATTAAGCACAATCAATCTACATGCGTGGATTATTTATCATAACATTTGATTGAATTTAGAGTATTGGTGACAAAACGCTAATTTATTTCCTAATTAAGCGCAATCAATCTACATGTGTGGATTATTTATCAAAACATTCTCACATGTATTGATTGAATTTAGAGTATTGGCAACAAATAGCTAATTTATTTCCTAATTAAGCACAATCAATCTACATGCATGGATTATTAATCAAAACATTCTTGCATGTATTGATTGAATTTAGAGTATTGGCAACAAATAACTAATTTATATCTAAATTAGGACTATGTATGTCTAAATTGGAACAATTGGGTTATTAGTTATCAAAACGTTGTCACATCTTTAGATTGATTTGAGTATTGGTGACAAAACACTAATATTTATCCTTATTAGGACAAGGTGTATAAGGGTACAATGCCCACGGACTTCCATGCCGATTTTAAGATTTTGGGAGACAGTGCTTTGGTCTCTGCAGCTGCAACAGCCATTATGTCATAACGTTGTGTTTTATGTTTGATCTCTGTGCCACTTTCAATTGTAATTTTCCTGTTTAATTTATATGCCTGAGCTAGGGTAGCAAATGGCTTGTCATCTAAGGGTGCGTGAAATGTGAGGTATGAGGCACCCATGTGATAGTGTGTACATGTTTCAAGGCATTTTTGTAACGATTCTGTTTTAATGTGGAATGTGGCTGGCCAATCTATCAAGAACAGGGCTGAAACTAAACAAGGCTTTGCCTTAAATATGAAGGCATTTTTTTAAAATCAGGCATTGATGGCAAAAAT